>JBBIGA010119200.1:0-27448 GCA_037576975.1 Alestes dentex | reverse complement strand
TATATATATAATTTTTTTTTTTTTTTGATATTGACATCCTGTCAATATCTTTTGAAAGCTCACTGTAGGTGCTAGATATTTTTGGTGGAATATGATTATCTATAACTATAATTAGCTTGTTCTTAGGCCCGTGTTCATTTCTTTTCTAGTGACACAGCAAAGGAGTCTTTGTTAGAAGTGTGTAATATAACACAGAAGAGGGCTTTTCTTACTCTTTTTGAGACTAAAAGAATAGTCATTCCATACCAGCTTGCCTAGGACCTACCACTTCATGTCCTGATACTTTTTAAAAGTTAAAAAGTTAAACCTCAAATATTCATATAAAATAAGTATTCGGATTAGAGCTGTAGGATTTACAAGCTCGTGTGAATTAAATAGAAGTTTATACTTCTAGAAAGGGTTGGTTAGAGAAAATCCGTGACAAGTTCTGATTTCTGAGTGAGTTGACATGGAATCAGAAGCCAAAAAGATCTTTGTTGGTGCAACAGTTAATGTCTCGGTATAGAATTACATCACAAATAATTGTAAGCTAATGCTTACTAAAGAATCAAGACTCAGGCTGCTGAAACTAGGCCAGCTGACCATCTAATCTGTTAAAGAATGCAAGATTTATTAGATTGTTGTTTTTTTTTTCCCCAATCTGTAAATTGAGCCTTATTCGTTTTATATTTTGTAAATCTGCATGTGTGTATGTTATGGGCTGTGAAGAGGTGCTGTGATTTAAAAGCCTAACAATTTTGTATAAACGTTTAGACTCCAGTTAACCAGGGTGTATATGCTTTCAGTGTAGTGGGCTTTTAGGAAACTTCATGTCATGCCTGGGCGACATCCAAGTGGATGATGTCAGATTAGTCATCATCAGTCAGTCTGGTGTTTATTTTTAAAAGTTTAACTAAATGATCATTGAGGCTGACACTGAGTCACAGCTTTTGACCTGAGAGGCTGTTCCCATGCTGCGTTATCTACTGTCTGTCTTTGCTGCAGTCTGTTTGTCAGTTAAGATCAGAGCTTTGAGTTCATTCATTTACACACCTAAGCCTTGTTGAACCAACAGCATTGTTCGTTAAAGAATCCATTTCTCATTACAGAATTTGGCATTTTCTCTCATGTGGCAAGCCAGCAATGATAGATAATTTAATCATAATCAAGCCTGAGGCTGTTGAAAAGGTTAAATGGAGGCGTTAGAGAGATTAATGAACTATACTCTACAGTGAGAGAAAGCCGGAAGACTTTCTACTGGACCAGTTAATGTTTGACACTAATCAAATAGTAGGAATCCCCTGTTAACCTGCACATTCAGACTTACTGCATTCCATTTTACAGTTTGTATGAATCTGATTTTGACCCTTCACTTGTATTTGTTTTTTTTGTCTTATCTTTATTTTTATTTTGTTCTAGTTTATTTAAATGAGAAAACTGATGCGTTGTCTCATAATGGATAACTTTTTTGCTACCTCAACAAAGGAAAAGTAAGCATTGTTTGAGGTGGCATAATATGGCACCAGGTCATTGGTTATTGGGGAAAAAATGGATAAATGCAGTTTAATCTTATAACAAATCTGTCCTAACGTTCTGTGATGTGATGATTGCTATGTATTTCATTACTGTGGGGTAGTAGAGCAGGGATCTCATACTCAAGCTTTCAAAATCGGTACCAGAAAAGAAAAAGTGGTATTATGCCACAGGTATAGAATGAGTAAATGTGTTAGAGTTATGTCCTCTTTCATTTGGTGCAGACTTCATTTGCACATGCCTACGAGGACCGTGAGGCTGGAGGGTGTCCCACTTCTCATTTTTCCAACCGAAGGAGTGCATCTCCATGTGCCCTGTAATGTGGCCTTTGGCATGGCCCACATCGATGCACACTCAGCAGCCTTGCACACAAAACTTGTCTGAAAGAGAAGAAGATATACGGATGTGAGCAGTGTTTGTTTAGTATTAATTTATATTGTCTTTAAGCTGCATCATCTACTCTACAACTGTAGATCATTAAAAAATAATAATATTGATTATCTTAGGACTATACCGTCATGTCAGGTTGAGTCTGTTTCCATTGCCTTAGGTGAAACAGTACATTCTGAGAAAAGGAAAACATGCCTGAACTCAGACCCAACTGACTCATTGGCATAAGGAAAACTACACTTCCTTCAATAGAACTGTTGTTTTTGATAGCTCAGCTCCTTTTACTAATCAGTGGCCTGTTGAAAGGGGCACTGGCAGCACTGAATATCTGGTGCAGCAGATTATGGTTTAGAGTCAGTAGGGTACATGCCAGTTCATGTGACCCAGTTTGGTTACTGAATGAATCTGTATGATTCAGTCAGTAACCAAATATGGCCATAGACCCCCTGAATAAGAATTAGGAGCTTGCTGATAAATATGCCCATCAGAAGTTATGTTCAGTTCTGTTTATTGTCTACCAAAAGTCGTGAGACTGGATATACCTAAAGAGCACAGTGTTTGTTTTTGGCTGCCTTTGCTTTAGTCGACTCTTTTTAGCTGGCTAGAGAGCAGTTTAAAAGCACTGTTTGTCTGAATATGTACTTAAGCTGTTTGGGTGATTCTGGGAAGGACTGGGGTTTTCTGTTTTCCACTGAGTGATGGAGAGGAGGTGGGCACCTTTTAAGTCATGTTCTTAGTTTTATCTGAACTTGCCGGTGTCAGCATGGCACAAAATGCTGAGGGAAGAGTGAGAAATCAAAGTCTTATGATGTTGGGCCTGTTTTTGTATTTTGCTGAGTTGTCTGTGGTCTGTTCAAAACTACATCTAATTTATTTGAAAAGGAAAATTTAACCACAGTGGTCTGGCCTCCAGTCCTTCATACCAAACAATGAGCAGTGCTACTGAGCAAATTCATCTTTCCACACCAAATGAAATGAGCACTACTAGCAAAACTAGAGGAGTGAAATCCTGCAGTTCTTGTCCTGATACCAACTAGACATATTCAGAATTATTTTTAGTGTCTGCATAGTTTTGTGAAGCATAAAACCAAGTAGAACAACCCAATGTCTCTTAAGGGCAGGGGTGTCTATAAGAATGAATATGTGTCATGACTATCCTGTTACAACTCAAACCTGCCTACACATGATGTAACTGTTTGTGTGCATATTTTAACAGTGTCTCTTTCTTCTCTGTGCCTTTTTGTCTCATTCCTTCTTGGAGTTGTGGGGTTTTTGGTACTTTTACACCTTCTTAAACAACGTCTTACTGTATAGTGAGTTCAAACTAGTACAACTGGTTACATTTAAAAGTCTCGCTCATTGTTATTCTTTCTATTCATGTGTACGTTGCAGAGGATACTGTCCTGTCTATCCATTGTTTTATGGTTGCACATTTCCTGTTACAAGGTGAAACATTTCTGCTCTTTTGCAGTCACCTATAATTTAGTTGAAAGTCTTTTTTCAAGAAGAGACATTCAGTGATGTCCATTAAACTGACTCTTTTTCATTTGCGTTATCTCTGAATTTCTGGATTAGCCCATCACGTTCTTAATGGTACAAGGCCTCCATAATTTTCTTGCCGCTGCTTAAAAAATCGCCCGGCTTTCACTGAAGAAAAGGTCACGAGCCTGGTGTTGAGTTCTGTGGTCGTCATGACAACCTGACAAGCAGATTCTGAAGAATCATTCATGTAGAATGGGCTGATGAAAAGAAGCAGCGGTCGGGTAAGGGAGAGCGAGGGAAAGAGTAAACAAGGAAATGTAGACTTGAGAAGCCAGGCTAAAGTTTGCTCACTCTCCTGTTGCTAGAGCTCTGAACACTCTCTCACAAAGCCTCACCGGTCTTTGACAGCTGAACGCGTGAATCGTACAAGCTGGAGGCCGTCACCTAAACAATGCCACATCCGCTCAATCTGCAAGCCTAGCTTCTCAGATGACTGTGTTCTGGAAGGCCAAGTTTAACTCGATAACCTGCCTTTTATTCTTTTTTGTCAACCAAATAGGTCTTGTAATAACTGCGGCGAGCCTATGTGATGGAGGTCCACATACATTTTAGTTTAGCATAGAGATTATCATGCTCTTCCAGACCTCTTTCCCTGCTTTAACTTTGAAATTATAATGCCAGAAAAATGTAGCCATCATTTTCTCTGCCAAACTTTGAGAGATTGAATTCCTTTTGAGCAGCTGTGCTGATGGAATGAAGCTTGACAGTAGTTAAGATTTCAGAGCATTTACCCATCTTTGTTTTTGTGATTAAGCGAGCGTTCGTCCTTGACAGGCTGTGCCATGTCATGCCGGTGTTGAACAAATTATTTTCAGCGGTGTGGTTCTAGTGTTTGTCCAGAAAAACATGGTTTCAGTCTAGTCTCTGATGCAGAGGCCAGTAAAGGAACCCCTTCAGCCAAATAATACAGGCAGCTCAAATGGCAGGTGAGGCTGTGAGGCAGGGACCCTCTTATCAGCATGAGAGAGATAAACCTGCTCTGTGGCTGCCAGGCTACCTGTTGATCTGCTTTGAGATTCTCTCCTAAGGAGCTTTCCCCTTCAAGTGCTCAGTATGGGTTTTTTTTTTTACCCATTCCTTTGGCCCTTATCCTTTTTATGATGTTTATCTGTCTGTACAACTTCTTTGTGCAGAAGGAGAGACACATGTTGAGTTAATTAGGTTCCTGGGTCGAATCAGATGTCTGGGGGAGGAAGTGAAGGATGTATTCCTCTTGCTCTCAGTCTTTAATCTGTGAAACTGTTCACCTCATAACTTCATATATTCGAAAGTAGAGAATGATCATGACCTTCCTTGACCCTGTCTCTCTCTCTCTGCCTCTTTATTATTGTGGAAGCAAAGTGCACTTCAGATTGTGAACATATAAATTTGAAGCAGTTTCATTTGTGGATGAAAACACAAAAAATGAGGCTCATCTTGGCCTTGTCAGAATATTTTTTTTTTTACATAATTAGTATGTTGCATCCAAATTTCAGGTTTAATGGACTAATAAAAATAGACAATTATTTTAAAGAAATAACTGTTTGCCAAACAATTATTTTCTTTTCCTGAAAAGGTTATTCCTACAATGGCAACAGGCACATACTATGTACTTATGATATGTACATACTCATTTGGAAATACAAATACATATGACCCCTCTCTCTTTCAATGTCAACATGTCCAGATCCTGGTAGACTTATAAATCTGTGATCAAATACATTTCTAAGGAAAAAGTGGAAAAGAAGTAGAAAGGAAAAGAAAGGTACACTGGAATGTGTAATTGCCTCCATGTGGTTCACATTTTTGTCTTTTTAAGAGCTTGACTTTTTACCATCCTGTAAGGAGAACAACAGGATAGTTGGAAAAGCAAGCTGAGTGCTGAATGTGCCATGGAAGTATGGAAATGTAAGCAAAGATAATAATGATGTGGTGAGGAAGAACTTCGTTAACATATTGTGGCTATGAATTTTTTTTCTCCACAGCCTAATCAGTTTGAAATAAAACTGATTGAAATGAGACAAATAACTAAAATGTAACAAAATGTTAAGTATGTATATTATTAATGTAAATATATTATAAAAGTGCATACTTACTGTCAGTCCCTTTTGTTTGCTTGAGTATTTATGTTTTAGTCATGGAAACTGCTCTTGGCTCTGTTCTCTTGAATGCTGTATGAATGCGTGGCATTTCCTGTCAATCTCTGTTCTTAGGATAAATGGGATCTGATGGAGAGGATGAAAGATGGGTAACATGCCAGTGCAATCAAAACCAGTTTTGTTTACAACTAAACAACGAATGTTTATGATGGCATGCAAATTGCTTAGCATGCTTAGAAACTAAAACCAAATAAGTGTCATTTTCAATTTTATCTTAAATAGTGCTTAAGGTATTTGGGGAGGTAGCACAGCTTAGTCGTTTTATTCAGTACAAACAGTTGTGTGCCTCTCTGTTCCTCCCTCTCCAGGAGCTCATGTAGCTGAACATTGCCTCAGTAGGGGGTGCTTTTATAACTGCTTGTCCTAAGCTGTTTCTGTAAGACACAAATTAACCCAAGCAGACTGGACAGAATCTTTTTATAAGGTGGAGATGGAATTCCATGTGTGTCAGTAGCTTCCAGTCTTCCATTTAGGCCAGCGTCTCGGCTGCCAGTTTAAATTCTAAAGCACTTCTACAATTAGAAAGAATGAAAAGACAAGCTGTTTGAATGTGAGGAGATAAGTGTTTTAATATTTTTATTCAAATATAGGTTTTAGAGCATCAGTGGATTGTTTTAGTGTGTTCTCTGCACCTCATGACCTAATTGTAAATGTCCTCGTGAGCTGAATTTATGCAGGCTGGACCTGGAAAAAAATAATTAAAAACTGCTCTCAGGCCCTTGAGAAGTGCTGCTGTAATCAGATCCCAACCTTAACTCTTGTAAGAGTAAAAGCGGGTCTCAAGTTACTTTTAAAAGGCATTCTTAGGCTGGTCTGGGTGGGTCTGTGTTTCACGTACGGGTGTGAAAGTGAGAAGTGTGCTGTGAAAGTGTTGTGTGGTCTTTCTGCATCCCAGTACAGAATGTCTTCAATGTTCACACATTGGTAACAAGCTTTTATGTGATGTCTTTGGATTATGTATTTTGATTATCTGCCTTGCAAGCTTAAGGGGCTTGAGAGCAAAAAACACTTTTTTGCACTTTATATTCCTTGCATGCTTCTGCATGTGCTGTGATTGCGGTTATTGAAGTTAGGCCAAACCACACACCTATTGCACTTAACTATATAAACCACATAAACCCTCTCAAATCTATCTACTCTTTTTACATTTGGAATATGGTAGTTATTGGGAGACTACTCATGTCACTAGCTAGAAAATTTGAGATGGATTATTTAGGATTTCAGAGCTTGCATCTTCTCCAGGATTTCAGGTTCTGTGCATCTCCCCCAGTTTCCATTTTCTCTGGATGGATTCCCATTGACTCCTGCTGTGAAGCACATGGCTGTTTCATGCTGTCTTATCTAAGTAGCTAGATCAATGAGTCTCAGTGAAACTCTGGAGAGTCTCCTGGCTTTTTCATGCTTGAGCAGAGATTTGAATTCTACAGCTGGGTCAGAGTCGAGACCTTTAACTAACACCTTTCTGGAGTTGTCAGAAGCACATTTGGTTTGAGCATCAGTAGTAATAAAGTGTTGGCACTAAAGTAAAAGTGAGAAGTTGCCTTTTAATTATTTGTGCACCACAGAATTGTTAAACTTTTGTCTAAGATCACTTTTTGATATCATTCAACCAAATTAAGATTCAGTAAGGGAAAAGAGCAGAATTGACGCATTGAATTGAAACATACTTGCCACAGAAGTGGACTCTTAAATTAATTGTCTTTTTTATTGATGATATTTGACATATGTGCTGAAGTGAACTGTCAGTATCAGAAAATAATAGTGTTGAGTTGCCACGGTACTTTTGTAGCTGATCAATACACACGGTGTTGTTAGTTAATGTGTAGCACCAGTAAAATTGTAGGTAAAAACCTGTGGCACATAGCTCACAGTACAATGACTGGCAGAAATGATACATGCACATTTGTAATGGGTTTGACCCATTGAGTTAATCTTTTTGAGCTAATTCAGAGAAAGCGGGCGCAGTGTATAGAAATGGTGTTATCATCATGTCACATGGCCTTAAAGGCTCAAGTTCAGCCACACAGCATCAATTAAATGTGGAATGCTGAGAATCTGACAGCTTGTTTTCCGGCATAACAAGATAGCAGAGTGGAGCTGTTCTATCTAAATATTGGGCATTCTTTCCTCGCTGGCCTGCCAGATCTCACTCAGTGGATGTTGGGGGCTGTGGGAAATATCTCAGAAATCTTCCATCGAGGAAAAATGCAGTATTATAATCATCATCCTCGTCATGCTCATCATCACACTTAATATTGTCATCACACTTAATATTGTGTAGTACTATTGATGGAGAACAACCTTCCATCCTTTTTAGTCTTTATTCTAATTCTTTTTTTGTATGTCCACAGAGTGAGTGAGAGTGAGAAGACTGCAAAGGTTGCACCATGTTTAAGGCAGTACTGAAAATGAACAGAGAAGGTGTAAAGGGGAGCAAGAAGGACACAGGTATGTGCAGACCGGAAGCAGTATGCATGGGTTTTGTGTTTCTGTGTTAGTTAGTACATCTGCCCAACAATTCCTTTCTATCCTGTTGCACATGTTGCAGGGGTTGCAAGGTTTTACTTGGCAAAACTGAATGTTTGGGTTTGTTTTAACGTCAGGGCAATATCCTTTCTACAGAAGTTCAGTGTATTGTTCCACAATTGAAAATTCTTTTTAATCTAAGCTCAGGCTTTAAATGCAACCAGACAGATCAGTGTATTCTGAAATGTTTACTCTCAAGTCCTATGTTTATTAATTCACTAAACGTTTTATTACAGAATAGTCAAGTGGTAACTTTGTTTGGGGCATTGCCATGTTTTGATGCATGCTGGATATAAGAGCCCATACATCAGTATGGTATTAGCCCATTTATCACTTTACATTATCAGTAATACATTTTAAACATTCACTATACACATGCTTTAACATACAGTCAACTACTGTAAGGCAGTAAATCTGAGCTCTGCAAACTAAATATAATTGGTCACTAAATATAATCCTGGACATGTTTTACAGAGAATACAGCAAGTATAAAACTACACATAGAATTTTTAATAGTGTATGAAATGTAATTTGCTAGTTTAGGATTTGCACACTAATGCCATATATGGATCTGGATCTGCGACTTGACTTACTGTTCTTACTTTGATTTATGTCCTGAGTCAGCAAATTGCACTTCTGTCTGGAAAACAGGTGTTCATGTGTGTGTGACCTGGAGAATGTTTGTTGCCAGGTGCGTTTGTTTGGAATCACTACAAGGGCATAGTGTTACCATGGAAAAGAAACTTATCATAAATCTGAAACCTCCAGAAATAATATTTAAACAAGTGGTTCATTCTGTTCTGATGTCCAGGTCATTTCTAACATGGTACTTAAAATCTAAACAATAGCTAAAGGGGACCTGATCGTTTTAGGTCTACTTTACTTTTATGGTTCAATGCTTATGAAAAACGCTTTCTTCCATTTAGTCAGAATCTTTCCTAAACAATGTAGTGTCATACAAATTCCTCAGGAAACCATCAAATGATTGAGGATACCATTAATGAGAATGATTTAAATTTGGTAGAAGAGTATATATTTTTGTTTCATTTAGAATTTTTTGTTCCATATACTGGGAGGATTGCAGAGGCTTTGGATTTGAAGACCATAAATGTGACAACGTTATTCACCTGTAGACTTTGTCTAAACCTGTGTTACTTGCTGTAAATGGTAAATACTGTTTACACAGCTAGTTGAAATGTTGTCACCATAAAACTGTTCAAATCTGATACTGATAATTACCACAATAAATATTAAATAATTACGTCTTTCAAGTTGAAGGTTGATTTTTGAATAGTTTTAATTGCTATTAATTTATTGAATTATTATAGACATCGTTATTTTGGCCTGGCCCTCAACCATGCTACAAAGTGCTATTAAAATAAATGGTTACGGAGATACACTTAAGTGGCCTTTGTTTAGGAGCATGAAAAATGTAAGTTTATACTATACTGTATTTCATATATGTATGCAAGAGTGAAAAAGTATTCATTAAAAAGCAGGCCTGCTCTGCTATGCCTACCTCTGCTGAAATATAACTGTCCTGATATAATTATTTCTTGATTATAGTATTTCAAGATCCTTTAGCAAGTGAAAGTCGAAGTGTAAAACATGATCAAAGTGGATGCTACTAAGACTAGGCCTGTTTGCTGATAGTCAACATGGCTGACTTGAGTGTTTTAGTCCTAATGTCTTGTCTGGATCAAACTGAAAGGCTGTGCAGCAAATAAGTGGACCAGTGCTTGTTCCACTTATTTGCTTGTTTCCTATTCTTGTGAAACATAAAATAGTTTTGTCACATATTTTAATAGTTTTAGTTTTAAGGTCAAAACCTCAAAGGTTCCTTTGAAAGTAAATTCAAATTCTTCCGATCTAATGTTCAAAAATAATACTGATGTAATATGTGAAGTGTAACGTGTGAGTGGTTGTGTTAATATGTCGAAATGGATTTTGTTTGTTTTTTATTATCACCACCTTATGTTTTTAATTCAGTCAAACTGATTATTTTTTTTACTTGGTTATCAAACCATAAAAGTGTAACATAAAAGCTTGCAAACATTTTGAAACTAATTCAAAGCAAGCAGTGAGTAATCTGCATTTAAAACATCAGGTGTACATTTTTGTGTTTCCTTCACCAGAATAACTCAGGCTTCAACATGTCAGCATTGAATTAACTCATCACTAATAAAAACAGTGTGTTTGGCCTGCCCAGACAGCCGCTACTTTAAGTGCTTGAAAAAAAAAACCCACACCTACAGTGACGGGAAAAAGCTTTAATCCCTTCTGATTACCCGTATTGTTGCATATTCACACTAAACGGTTTTAGATCATCAAACATAATGTCATGTAAGACAATGGTAGCATGAGGAAACAAAACCCCCCACAGTTTTTAAACGATCAGTTCATTTGTTGAATTAAAATAGTTTTGCAACACTTCTATCACCTCAAAAAATGTAATTGCTCCCATAGATATACTGGTTTTGGCACCTTTTGAAGCAATAATTGTAACCAAACACAGCCTGAAACTAGAAATTGGTCTTTCACATTGCTGTAGCCTATTCTTTTTTGCATAATTGCTTTAAATCAGCCATCTTGGAGAACTTTCAAACATGAACTGCCTATTTAAGGTCTTGCCACAGCACAACTCAGTGGGGTTAATTATTATTCTTTTGGACACTCTCTTGCAGAAGTTGCTGGTAGCAAAATTCATGGTTCTGTCAATTATGACAAACTGTCTACACCCTGAAACAGCAAAGCAACCCCACACCATCGAACTCCCATTACCATATTTTAGGTAAAGCTGTGTTAACCTTTCGCCAGGTGTAACAGTACCTTACTGTACCATTTTTCAAATCATCAGTCCACAAAACATTACTCTAAAGGCTTGAGTGTCATCAAGGTGTCTTTTAGTAAATATGAGATAAGCCTCTATCTTAGTTTGCAGTGGTTTTCTGGTTCCTCTGTGACTTTACAGATGAATCGTTGCTGCACTCTTGCATCTCGCTGAGGTCACAGGACCTTTGTAGCACTTTCCAAGCATATAAAATGGCTTCTTTTTTTTCTTATCTCTTCAGAATTTTTTTTGTTGCGGAATGTGTGCAGTATGCTGCTAGTTGAGGTCTTTTTAGCCTGCCTCATATTACAGGAAAGGTTCTATTGAGGTCATGTTTACAATCAACAAGACTGGCAGTAATTAAGCCTGAGTGCATCTAGTATAACACCCACTACTTGTTGATAGAAGTCCATGGGGCCTGAGCTTGAGAGAAAATGAATGCATGAAAAATAATATGGAAGTGAATCAATATGGAAAATTACAATTTAACAAGATTTTTTTTTCCCCAAGAGGTGAAGTTGATACCATGTTGTAAGGTGTCAGCACAGCATGGTGTGAGAACAATGCAGGGTGGGCTCAGAATGCTTGGGATTCATAAATTAATATGTTTTGGCGTCTTAATTTTGGGTAGTTGGTTGTGCAATTATGAGATTATTTTATATTCTTTTAAAAATTGTAGTTATTCAGTCTGTGGTAATTTAAACAGCACTTAAACAGCACTATCTTGTCAGGGCCCTAAACTGCACCCACATAAAACACACTCACACACTTCTTTGTCCTGCTAACACGATGCATATACACACTGAAAATATTCTGCTATTTAAAAAAACCTTACACTCCTACTGCCACTGCTAATATCCTTTATTTATTATAGACTGCACATTCTCTATCCTGCTGCTGCTAGTATTTGCACAATTATTTATTGTTCTCAGCCTCAATATTTGCATTTTTGACCACTTAATGGCTCTGCTGCAAGAATACAGTGGATAGAGTACAATCATCATACTCTATTCATTCACACTAGAACTGATCCTGTTAACTGCACTGTATGTTGTCTTGTTCTGTAATATTGTTTTGTTGCTCTTGTGTTTTTCTTGTACTTTCTCTTGGTCTCTTTGCACTCTGTGTATTCCTGTCCTGTCTGCGCTCTGGTAGTCTTCGTTTGTTCTTTGTGTGGCGCAATGGTCCTGGAGGAAGGTTACTTTGTTTCACTAGGTACAGTGTATAAGGCTGAAGTGATAAGTTACTTGACTTGACTTAAAGTCTTATTCTGCATGTTGAATGACAAAAGTTTCTGAGGTAATTTTCTTTAGTTCAGACTCTGAACTTGAGGATGGGGTTTGGGTCAGGTTTAGACAAACTTTTTTTGGATCGAGATTAGATTCAGACTCAAACTGCGGTTGTGGTTGTCAGTCGGACAGAAGGTTATTGAGCTATATTTGGATTACTACCAATATTTCAGGCTGTGAGTTAGATGCTCAAACTATTCAGCATAAAGTTGTTCCAGTGCTGTTGTCTAATTCTTGTACTTCTCTCACATAGCTTTTAAATGAGATTAGTAACACACAAATCATCCAGGAAAGCCCCATATAATTCAAATAAAGTATATGTGGCAGAATTTATGATGTTCTCTGAGGACTGATAGTGACATGTTGCCCATGAAAGATTCACAGATCCTTCTGCTAGTTATCACTGTTTTCCAGAAAGCCCTGCAGACTGTGATGGTGTCATAAGACAGTTTCTGTTTCATTCCAGATTCCATGTTAACCCCTATAACTGCAAGGGCCTGTATGTGGGCCCACACTTCAGTTCCTCACTCTATGAACTATTTAATGTGTATAGTCCTTTATGGCCAAAAATAAATTATTAGACTATTTGCTAAGGTTCACATATTAGGTTTGTTTTTGCAGTCAGATTTGTATATTCATTGTATTTTTTTAAAATAATTCTGAATCATGCTCAAAATAATTGTCAGATCCAGTTTTTATGAAATTTGAGACCATGGAACATTCACAGGATTCATAATTTAATCAGATTTTTGATTCACTGCTGTTTGATCAATAATAAATCTTCATATTCATACTTGAATAATAAGTCTGCAGTGTATTATAAATAATGTATTCATGTTTATATGGCATTGAGAATAATTTGCCAGTTTATTTGACATGGTTTATAGTGGTAAAAGGAACTAGCCACAAGGCTTGCCTGTGACAAGGATGCAATATATTTACATACAGCGAGTTTGAGATCATTGCTTCAACAAATTGGATTAAATAGCAAAACCCGAGAACACACACAGTTCTCTGTTTCTATAGGCTAATCATACTCATTTACAAAAGCCAGATTTTTGTAAATGTGTTTGAGAATTTCAAAGACACAGTTGTCTGTGAGAATCTACATTTGAATTAAAATTTGTACCTTGACTTTCACCAGGGCTGCATGACAAAGACAAAATATTAAATAGCAGCTATATTGATACGTACTGCCATATATATAACATGTGAATGCTTGAAATCACATGATTAAAAATTTACCAGCATTATTTTGATTCAAATAATTTATGTTTGTGAATGGCTTGATGGATCAAAACACAAAAAAACTCGCATAGAACGTCTATGATTGTTCAGGATGCTCACAACACACAAAATGGCACAGATGACTTGAATGGTTTAATGTTGTGACAGTAGTTAGCAAACAATATATACTGAAGCCTTGGCTTGTACTATAATATTGGTAATGTCAAAGGGAAGGTTTGTTTAATGAGAGAACGAAATAAACACTTTAAGGTTCATATTTGAACATGACTTTGACATTTATTCACAGGGCCTACTGCCAGATAAATTTCTGCCTGTGGCATTTTGCAGAGCATGTGGCCATACCCAAATGACATCCTGTGAAAGTCAAAACGTTTGCTTCTTCCTCTCAAAATGGCTTGCACTGTGATGTATGTAGGGTTCCTGGGAATAACCTATATCCCCTATATTTAATTAAAAAAATGTGCACTTCAGATGGAAATTGTATCAGGTCCTGTTTGAAGGGCTATAGGCTAAAATCAAAGATGTTAGTATTAATCTGTTTTTAAGACGAGCCGCTCCATGCTATGAGGAAAGCACCTGTACATGGGTGATATCCTGTTCCTGGCCTGAAGCATTTTAGAAGCTGTAATGTTCTCATTCCCAGGATCTCAGGCTTCTGGAATCCTCTCGGAGCTCTGAGTTCCTTGGGTGATGTTTGAGAAATGAGTGACTTCAGGTGAGTTCAGCGTATGCTGTAATCTTTGGGGAGTGTCTCTGCCAGCCTCCTACTCACAGTGGGGTTTTTACTGCAGAGTGTAGGAGTTTCCACACTTACTCTTCTACTCACTCTTCTTATCTGTTTCTGACTCATTAATCGTGAGGCTCTCTGTCTTTGGTTTTCCCCCTCTTTTTCTGCTCCATGTCCATCTGTCCTTTGATTTTCATGTTTGCACCAGACAGACATACACGCGCACACACACACTCACACACAAACAAACACTGGAATGCTGTGGACCTATTAAGTACCACCAAATGCTTCTCTGGCTCGAAAAGAAGCTTGTATGCCTGAAGACTCCAGCGATCTTTGTTTATCATTCCATTTATTGTACGTAATTTCTTTTTCAGCACTGTTTTGACTGCGGTTCTTTTCTTTCATCTGACAGATTCAGATATGTTATTATACAGGGCTGGAAAAGCCAGACTCATCTTCCCCCAAGTACTTTGTCAGCAGTGAAACATACATGACACTTTTAATCCAGTCCTTTGTGACTTTTGCAAATACGTCTTTTATATGATTGATATTATGCTTGGTAAATAGAATTCTAAAAATATCCAGCCCTGTGACACATAGTGTCCACTCATATTCACACATTTTTTCACTCTTAATGCCAAGCACTGCTCACACTGAAAATGGTGCTGTTTACAATGCATGATAGATAATTTCAAAAACAACTGAAATCAAGCAAAAAAAATTGTGTTTCATTTGCAGTTGACTTTGGGTGGGGGGGGGGGTTACAGGGACTGAGACAAGAAAACAATCTATTATAGATCTAAGGAAATAGTGACAACATGTGGAATGCGAGAACCCTGATGATCTGTATTGGTATAATGTGACGGCTAGATGTGAAAGCCAGCGCTATCACCAAAATGTGTTAAAATTACTCTTTGAAGTGATGCTGCATTTTTTTTTATCTTATCTTATTCACCCTGCCCTCAGGTGAAACTGCTTTCAGCGTTTTTGTCGACTTTGTCGATGAGCCATTTCTGTTGGTCAGTATATCATGAAATCTTGACATGGCACAAACAGCAAGTGGCATTCTTAAGTCATGTAAAAAAAAAAGGAAATGGGCTTTCTGATATGATCTGAATGCCTAGTGAAATCTCTCTTCTGTCATTTTGAATATTTTAATCGAACACTTAAACCTCATTTTATAGGCTTAAATATAGTAATGCATTCTGTCTTTGATTCTTAAACAGAGTTGCTTGTTTTAAGAAGAAATGTTGACATCTTTCAGATCCTTGGTACCTTATGTTCATGAACCAGTTTGCTAAAGGTTAGAACATCACTCCAATGTCTTCAGAAAGAAGACTGACCCCGGTCACTGTTGATTCAGCTGTGTGTGTGTGTGTGTTGTGTTTGCTCTCAGCTGCTGAAGTCTGTCTCAGCAGTATAGTCATACAACAAGACATGCCTGGTTTCCTATAGGTTGGTTTGTGGCAAGTCAACAGAAAGAATGAAATACTTCAGAAAGAAAGAATACTACTTTCTTTGATGTTCCTATGCTGATGGACATGCCCTGAATGAAAGAATATTAATTAAACCTCTGTTTATGTTCAAATGCACTAACGTCCTTTGTACTCCGTGTCAATATGACTTCAGCAGTTTTAACCATCAGAAAATGGTTGAAATTAAAATTGCTACTCAAGTTTATACAATTATAAAATTGCATAATACAAAGCCTTCAATATCATCCAAAACAGCCAAACCAAATTCCTGTGAAATATTAATATATTTCTTGTATATTTTTACAAGTAAACCTCCCTGGGCTCAAACTGACCCCAAAGAACACTTATTCATACAAAATGTGTACAGTATGTTGATAACATATGTTAAGTTTGTATTTATGCAGTTGTCCTTATTAGATTAGGAAAAATAATTTATTAGGAAGCAAAAAAGATGTCAGTTATTTATTTAGAGACATTAAACATTGAATGGGGTCAAATTGACTCAAAACATAATAGAAGGGTTAAGGAAAACCGAAATAGAGAGAGACAGAATGTGATTAGGTGAAAGTGACATTAACAAAAGAAGGATTTGCCTCCTGTTGTTTATCATGTTTCAGTCTACTGTTCAGGAAGGTTTATCTAAAAGAAACAGACGTTTCACATAACTTAGCAGTAGGTCTGGTCCCAAATTATGTCCTCTAAAATGCAACCTGTTTTGTTTTGGGGGAAAAAGTGTACAAGGTTGTCGACGTGATAAATTTTTGTAGATTATTTGCCATTTAGTATTCGTCATTACTTTGTCTCTTTATAGTCCAAACACATATGGTGAGGTTCCAGGTCAGTATGTGGACAGGATATTAATTTCTTCCCAACCATTATAGCCTTGTTTTTCTTGTTTAAGATCAGGATCCAGAATCCCTGCTCTGGCTTTACTGTAATTTGCACAGGGTGCTCATTGACAGCACAGACCATTTAGTGAAATATTAAACAGTTAGGGAAAACCAGGCTGCCCAGAAGGCCTGTTTTTCTGGTTCACTTTCTCCCTTACTCCTTCCATGCCCACTGCTGTCTCCTCTCTCTCAGTCAACCTCCATCTAAAAACAGGACTCAGGACCTATTCTTCTGAACCCTGCTTTCTTCAACCCTTCGTAAACAAGTTGGCACTGACAGCACTCTGTATGCTTTAGAGATTTTCATGCTAAATCCAATGACCTTTTGTTTTTAAGTTTTTCTTATCTTGCTCCATTCTTTTAGTGTATACATTTACATTTCATAAATACTGATTGTTTTCTGATGAAAAGAACAGAACTCCACAGGTAATGCAGATTTTATTGTCATTATTTTTAACATAGTCTCTTTCTGTTTATCTGAAATAATTTGTCTTATTTTATCGCACAAAGGTCACCTAAGTTGACTTTAGAAGCAGAGGAAACAAATTCTTGTATGATAGTTTGTTGGAAGAAGCATGACACAGAGTGAAACCAAATGACACAGAGTGAAACCAAATTATTAATACCTAATTAAGGACATCTCATGGAAAAGCTTTTTTAGAAAACATACCAGTGGTATTAGCTGTGTAATTTGTTAACTGTGGGTTTAGTGACTCTATTTTCTCTCCAAGCACAAAAATCTTTTTTGCAGTAATGTCCACTTCTGAAAGATTTTTGTGCCTGTGTGCCAGGCACAGACAATTAAACATACAAATAAGCTTAACTAGAGCTGAATGTTTGTTTTTTTTTAATCAATTTTTTTTAATCAGGTATTTTTAAAGAGTACGATTTTTAAGAGCTGCAAGTTTAATTAGAATTATTATTATTTTGTTTTGCTTAAATTGGGCAGCATTAGGTGAGCATTCTTAATGTGCCTGGGACCTGCCTGGATTTGCTGAATGACTGAAAATGAAAGCACACTCACATCATCTGTGTTTCCGTGTTCACTGCTGTTGGGTCAACTTACCACTGTATATCACTACTGTTCATAAATGTTTATAGCTTTCAGTTGTTGCAAGAATAACATGATACCTTTGTAGTTCTTTGTATAATTTATACTAAGTAGACCACTATTACAGACATGGAACGTAATGTGTAGAAAATAGACTAAAAGTGCATCACAGTCACAATATTGGTAGGAAAAATCACAATAATATAATTCATTCATTTTCTGTAACTGCTTAGCCCTTAGTAGGGTCGTGGATACCCGGAGCCTATCCTGAGGTTTACGGGCGCGAGCAGGGATTCAACCTGTGTGAGGTGCCAGCCCACCGCAGGGCACGCACACACACCATTCGCTCACACACTCACTCCTACGGTTAAAAATCGCAATTATATATTTTCCACAAATTGTTCAACCCTTAGCCGAGCCACACACAGAGCTGGTGTGGTCAGTGCCTGTTTCAGAGTACCTGGACCACAGAGCCAGTCAGAAGCCAGTCTGCAGTTTCAGTCAACCTCTCTTCATGGTGAGCTGGAACTTGTCAGGCAACAGCCATTCATCCAGCATTCCTCATTTTACTGATATTTTCTTTAATAATTCTGAACACAGTGACTGAGCTCTTTGTCCTTCTCCGTTAAAGCGTCTCTTCTCTGCAGCTTTCCTTATCATACTGTTCTTCACACTGCATTACTTTTTGGTATTTTCATTATTGATGCTTCATGGAGGGTGGCCATTTATTTTCCTCTCCACTTTTAATATTTATGTACATTTCTTGCCCTGCATTTGTCCTCTGAATGTTTTCTGTCTTGCGGTTAAGAACACACACAGTATATTTTGGAAAAAACTCGGCCACCTCCCTCTCAAAGGAGCGTGTTGTTGTAATAAACCTCACCGCAGTACATCCAGAGATCGAGAATAACTGAGGTTTACTAACTTTGCACAACCTTGTTTAAAGTGGGTTTTTTAATTTTTCCATAACTCACTCTCTCTCTTGCACAGGCTTTTCAGTGACCCTAACCGTGGAATTGAGGAGAGAGCAGTTATTTATGGCTAAACGCTGCCATACACTGCTCTTCTAGACTCAACATTACAAGTTTTTTATAGATATTATATACTCCTCTAACATCAAGCAGAGTGCAATGTGATTTTTAAACTGTTTCAGAGACAAGTGGTCCTTGTAATTCCTGCTTCCTTCTAAAACGTGAATTAAAACACGTAAATTTGTATATGCCAACTTCACTGACCACAAATATACTTTTTGTTTGTTTTATGCTACTAAGGAAACTTTGTCTAAACTCCTACAAATTCTGCAGTGAGGAACATATTACATTACATTATGCTTCTTAACAAACAAACTGAAGTAGTCCTGCTCTGGGCATTGTGGATTAGGCCAAATACTTTGGGTAAAAAATAAATTTGTGATTATTTATTTATTTATTTTTAATTCAATATTTAAATGCAGTTATTTTATGTAATGTAAACTCTGATCTTTTTTATTTGCCAAGAAGACTGGAAGATTCATTATTCCAGACTTGAGGAACGAACACTGTATTCCAGGCTGCCACTTTATGAGCTCTGCATTATTAAATTAAATGTCTGCACTTAAAACATTGTTGGATATAATTAAAATATTTAACAATTGTACTCTTTAAAATTGTGTTTTTGTAGAAAAACAGTTCCCTCTTTCTGGCCTGCTATGGATGCTATGATACCTATAAGTCAATGAATAAAGTGAGAAAAGAAGGACTGAGACCATCTTGAGTAAGCTCTCTGAGCACAAAGATGCAGCATTTTACTGGGTGTTACCACATACACACACACACACACACACACACACACACACACACACACACACACACATCCTGAGGTTTGGAAATGTATTCAGGTTCTTCAGGTGTTTCCACATAAGGCCCAACCTAACTCTCATGTTTCCAGACAGGCAAATAAAAGCTCCATGGGAATGACCATGAATCTGGCCTGTTCTGTGTTTACAAGACCTTAGCACATAGTAGACCTCAGAGTAATGTTTTCTCTTTAACTTGCACCCCCCATACCACCAATAATGAACAAACTTTGTTAAATTTTCTCAAGGAAGCCAGATTCAGAGTCAAACACTGTAGTTTAAATGGGATCCTATAACCATTAGAGCAACAGAGCCATGTAATTTAATAATGCCCATCGATAAAGCACTAGGAGAAAACCTGACAGCATCCAATCTCAATCTCCTGAACTTTCACCTAATTTCTACTCCCCTCACGTACTGTAAACGAAACATGTATGTCACAATAAATGGAAAGAGATTTTAACATAATGTAGATTAGGAGAGATATATTGTGATTAATGTTCACTTTTGACAAGCAGAACCTAATTCACAAGCTAATTTTCTTTATCAAAGGCTGGTGTCTATGTGACTCTTCACAAAAAGTTTCATTGTTTATGGACAAGTGGTGACTGGTTTCCTCAAGGTCAAATCACACATTTTTCCTAACCAGTAGTTGTCGATAGATCTGCAGGCTGGTAGGACCCTGGTGCCTATGACCTTGGAAATGCCTGCGCAGTGAGCAACAAAAAGAGAGAAAACACAACTCTAAACAAAGAAAGCCTGTCAAAGCTTTGGTGGGAACAAAATTGTTATTCCCACTATTCCACAAGCGTAGTGTTATCTTAGTTCATTGTCACCATGGAAGGATGAACTATGCCTAATTACACTTGAAGCTGGGTTAGAACAGGGTATCAGTGTTTTTAAGCTGCAGTACCATGAAGGTTTTTCATCTGTTGATTGGGCATTGTGGGTTATGTAACCAGAAAACAGAATTGCAGTTATTTATAGTGATTAGCAATTGCAGTTATGTATGGTGATTGACTGTGATAAGAGGACATTTATTTGGTATGTGATTACAATGCAGTGAGCAGAAATTAATTTTCTATACATCTGTGATTTGTATGAATTCTCACAGATTATTGAAAGGAAACATGGAGGCACAGACACAGGGTGGCAGAGTGCTCTCAAAAATATTCATTAACTGCAATCATTTACAATTAACTAATCTCAGAGGCAAACATTATGAAGTCAGTTAATATATTTGATATTTATATGATATATAATTATATTATATGTGTTGTTGGTTGATCAGCAAATTTTTAAGGAGTACAGCTCGACAAACTAGCTGTATCCTAACGTAAGCTGAGTTATACTTACTAGCTAGGCTCATTACATTCTTGCTAAAAGCATATTGGAAGAGTTAAGTCTCTGAGAGCATTGTGTTAATGACCTAGATAAATGCGTCTGCTGTCAATGTGTTTGCGAGACAGAACATGGCAAAGGGGGACAATGCACTGTACACAACTCTGGAAGTCTAAAATCAAAATTATAATATATTTTGTGTGTTGAGAAGAACAGTTGATCACACAATGCTTTGAATGGCGTGTGTGTGGGGGGAGCGGGTGTGTGTTCATGTGCTTTGGGCGATGCACACAAATAATGCTTGAGAAAATGCCTCACTCTGATGTGCTAAATGGTGCGTTGCAGTGGGTCCAATAGTCCATCCTGCTGGCACTGATTTGCTGTTTCTGACCCCACTACTCACTTCAGTTTGCCTAGTTATTGTTTTATTTCCAGTCCCACTGAGTTTAGTTTACCTTTCTTTCAAAGACATTTTCTATGTCTGCTTCATGTAGAAGGAGTGTCACATCCCTCAGAGGGTGATAAATTGACTTCTACACTCTGTTTGTTGTCAAATGGAAGGATGGAAAGCCTGGGATTGTAACAGTTTAGGGATATAAATAAGAAAAAAGACTAAATGTCTTTTCACAGGTTGGGAGTAGCTCTTGAGTATGTGATCAATGTATTGCAACTAATCATGATTTTCAAGGTAGAATCTGACTCATGGTGTAGTGGGGTATTTTTTGTGTAATGTGCATTTTTTTGTGTAGTGTGTATTTGTGTATTTTTGTAAATCTGCGCAATGTATAAATGATCTTCAAAGGACAGTGATCAGTGATTTTGATTTGGCTCTGCTCTCAAGCACATTGGATTTCCAGTGGGACATCTTTTTATTGCATAGTTCTCTGTTTCAGAGAAGCACTTTTTTTTTCTTGCCAGCTGTTACACCAGCATAGCTAAAGGTCAAGAGTTGGTTCTAGATGCTGTGTTTCCTGTATTTGGAGAGTGTTGCTGCTGTCTCTCAGTGTTGAGGAATTATCTGCTGCTTTCCGAAGTTCACTAGAAGAGTGCCGGTTCTCTTTATCTGTGTGACTTTAATTTTGTTTGTAAATACTTTACCTCCATCTCTTTTAAGAACATGACCAAAGCAATACTTTTCTGTGTGTGCTTAAAGAGAACCACGTATGGGGTAGGTTTTTCAGGTCTGTTTTCCTGTTCTTCTACTCATCGCCTCTTGGTATGACACCTCTGTAGAGAAACCTGTGAGATTTCCTCCAGTAGTTATATAAACATTGACATTTTTATTTAAAGTGTTAACTTCAACACGTTTTGGCAGAAAGTACCATTTGTGCTGTTCTGATAGTAACTGGGATTCTCTTTGTTTTGCAACAACACACAGATAAAATTACAGTAGCTCTGTGTTTCAAGATGTGGGTGATGAGTCCTAGAAACAGCATTTTAGCATCAGAACATGCAGCAAACCTACCTTAGCCCGTGCATTGGGACTTTACAAGTTCTCAATTTGTTAATTTGTTTGTGTGTCCTTTTGTATAATAGCTTTTAAAATGCCATTTTGCACTGCTTATCTCCAAAGGCACCTCAAACTGGGGTACAGACATCACAGCTATATACAAAAGGCTCTCAGAGTTGCAGCCCCTAAGTGAGGTGGTGAAAGTCTTTTTTCCAAAATGGAAAGTAGCCTACTAGGCCAGACTATATTAATATGTTTGAGTATATTATGGCTGTCTGATACCACAGAACCATAATATACTCGAACAGGATCACAACAATGAATTATCTAATTATCTAAGTCACACTATTGCCCTGAGTCACCTAATGCTTGGTTAACACTAAGCATCGTTCTCTGGATTTTATGAATCGAGCTCCATTATACTTCTACGATACCAATTATTCTATTCTAGAAGAGAACATCAACATTATGTAATTCAAGTACAGTTTTGCTCAGTGGCCAGTGTTTCACACAAGAATCTTACTTGTACTAGTGTGACTGTTTGCTTATTTTGGGAATTATCCTCAGTCAGGAAGGCCTTGCTCCTGTCACAACCGTTGAAACACACTCAATAGGCTTCAGCCGAGACCACGTATTGTCCAGTGTCAATTGTTGTTCTTGTGACCCATCCTGTATTGAATGTAAAAACTCTTGCTTAATGACCTGTGTTAATGGCAATCAAATTGTGCCATTAACCTCTAACCTCTCTGTGGTTGCTCTGAGAGGCCAGCCCTGCATGGGAACACATCACCACAGCAACCATTGACCATCCACTGCCTTCAACAGGAAACGGGAACTGGCCTCTCAAGTTTTCAGAAAACACATCATTAATGAGGAAAACAGAACAAAAAAATGTGTTTCTGGTACTGAAAGTGTCTTTTGTCCTTCTCTTCTTAAAATGCCAATTTACAAGTAATTCACTAACCAAGCCGAACTTTCCTGAGTTCTAACAGGTTTGAAATAGATGTAAAAGCATATAACTACCGAGCTTTCCCAGTCCCTGTTTTAAGAAACACTTTTGTTGTCCCTTAAAGAGAACCTGAGACCCTATAGTAGGGCAGCAACTTAAAATTCTTCTGATGACTGATAAATCAATTAGGTGTTTTTTTAGAATAGCCGAAGAGCAAGACATGCATAAAAGATTCATTCATGAAATACAGCGCCACATTTCAGGCTTTCATGAATAAGACAGTTTCATAGGGGATCACTTTGGTTTTTTTTAAACTGAAAAATAAACCTGTAATAAATCTTTGTAGCACTTTTAGCCAATTTATTTGACAATAATTAATATAACTAAAAGAAAATGCAAAAACTAAACTGACATTCTTTTTTAGCACTTTTGATTGTCATTAGCATGCTGTAAACACTAGCACACATACAGTACGTGGATGCTCTCTGTCTCAAACAAACACACACACACACACACACACACACACACACACACACACACACACACACACACACACACACACTCTTTTGAAAAACTC
Organism: Alestes dentex; assembly: GCA_037576975.1. NCBI lineage: Eukaryota > Metazoa > Chordata > Actinopteri > Characiformes > Alestidae > Alestes > Alestes dentex. The sequence continues at coordinate 3,676 of JBBIGA010119200.1, read as the reverse complement.
TGCTTTTGCATCCAAAAAATGTCAGCATGTCAACATGCTCCAGGTTAAGACTGAATCTCTCCTCAGAGGCAATATTTCCTGCTGCTGGAGAAAAGGCACTCTGTTGACGTTCCAGGGACACATAAATAGGACTTAGATAGCCTAGCCAATGTAGGATATATGTCTGTGTTCCAACAAATTAAGGCAGTTTCTTTCTTGGCAAGTTTTGTTCCACAGCAAAGTACGCTTGGATCTCATTTCTCAATTGATTATTAAGATCAGGTCCTCTCTCACTATTCTCCTCCTCACTGCTACCTGAAGCAAAGAGACAGAATTAGATGCAGCTTGAGTAGTTATGGTGGAAAGGGAGATGTTGGCAAGCTCTAGATGTTCCATATCCAAATCTCTCTGCAAATGCCAGTGTGTGCACTTTAACCTGTACATTAAAGGCATCCTCATGAGGCAGAAACCTGAGTCTTTTGAACCTCAGGTCCAGAGCAGAGGAGATGATTGTTGTATTTCTTTGTACCAAGAGAGAAAGTAGCCTCCATTCTCCAGCTCTCTAGTATCTGTTCTGTTACCATGCCCTGGAACGCTTGCATTTGGGCTGTTTCAAAGTCTTTTTAAAGGCTTGTGTAAAGACGTTGTGCCGCTGTGCCAGAAGGGGTCTGTGTTGTAGATATCACACCTCACAACTTTCTTTGTGCCGTTGAGAGTGTAATGCTCCCACACTGCTAATCAGCATCTGCGCCATGGTGAACATGCCTGATTTGACTCTGCCATGATAGAACCATTTAGTGCTTTTTTTACTGGAAATGAATCACCATTTTTTTACGCAACGACACAACAATGTAAGCAATGCAACGACATAAACAACTAATCAATTAGTCAGTTATTTGGCAACTATTTTTAAAAATCTATTAGCAATTATATGTATTAGTTGTTGCACCCCTGCCTATACCAGCTTGGGGTCAAATATTATAATTTCAGAGTGTTGTGCATAGTGCATCTACAGTATGTATGTTCTTATAATCCCCTCATTTATTGGGTATGAGTGGATGTCTGTAGATGTCCATAGAAAATCAAATCAAAATTGTTTTTGATCAAAACAGGTCTTGGAGGAAGAAAACCTCTAATTAGGCTTTGACACTTACTTTGATGTTCTGTCCTACATTGTAGGATAATGATCTCAATCCGTGTATCATTCGTTCATTCATTTTTCCATTCAAAACCAACGAACCGAAAACCAAAAAATGTTTTTTCAATATTGGTTTCAAAAACCAAAATACAAAACGAATGAGCTGTTTTCCGCTTTCCCATTTTGCGCTGAAATCCAAAATGGAAAAAACAGAAAACAAACGCTCGTATTCCATTTTGGATTTTCATTGGGTTTCATAAGCTGCGGGGTGTAGGAGGGAGGAGAAACTGGCCTGGTAGCTCCGCCCACCTGTTTTGGCTGTAACAATATTCTGAGAGAAAAGACGGGGGTAGAAAAAAAGAGTTTCTGAGGGAAAAGATGCAGCGGTACAGATGGGAATCGATAAGAAATTATTGATGTTTATTGTGTAAGTCTTTATATTTACCATGTAAAGGACAAGATTGAGTTCTGACATCTAATAAAATGGCTGTTTTCGAAGCTAAAAATGTGGCCTGTGACTACCTTTTTTAATGTAAATATGTAGTTAACCAGGTCTTTATTACCTGTCCACAAAATTCTGATAAGTTAAAAAATATATTTATTTTATACTGTTGTTGCCTTCTCAGTCTCGGCTTTAGCGGCTGCTAGCCCGGCGTCTTTGGCTCGTTACTCTCGGCCACAGAGCGAGTCCAAAATGAGACTGGGGTGCAGGGTCTGTTTTTTCCTCCCTTGGAATGGGAGCATTTATTTACTTTCTCCAAAAAGAACATTAGAGTGGCGAGAGTCACTCACAAACAGAGCGGCCATGTAAAACTCCAAACACTCCCCGTGCTAACACACTGAAAGACTACATCTCCCAGCCTCCCTAGAGGCTCAATTACACAGAATGCAAAGTTTCTTAAGGCAACAGGCTCATTCTGTAACGTTTAGGAATTGATAAGGAATAGGATCGATAATGGCATCGACATCAATAATTTCTTTTCTCTTATCCCATCCGTACGCTTGCGTCTTTTCCCTCAGAAACTCTTTTTTTCTACCCCCGTCTTTTCTCTCAGAATATTGTTACAGCCAAAACAGGTGGGCGGAGCTACCAGGCCAGTTTCTCCTCCCTCCTACATCCCGCAGCTTATGAAACCCAATGAAAATCCAAAATGGAATACGAGCGTTCGTTTTCTGTTTTTTCCATTTTGGATTCCAGCACAAAATGGGAAATTGGAAAACGGCTCTTTATTCGTTTTTTTTATTTTGGTTTTTGAAACCAATATTGAAAAAAGCCCTGTTTTTTGGTTTTCGGTTTGTTGGTTTTGAATGGAAAAAACGAATGAACGGATGATACACGGATTGATCTCCTACATTATCCTATATTGTCCTCTTTTTATTATACATATGTGCAAAATATTTTGGGGTGAATGTAATTTTTTGTAAATCTGAGTGTATATCGTGTTATATAGTGAAAGTGCCCACATGCAAGGCAATTGTATAATGTGTGTTTTAGATTTTATTCTTCCAATTTCCGGAATTATAGTGGCCTCTTTGTATAGGTTTAAACTAACTGATCACAGGATTGTTTGCCTCTGTCACAGTTGTTATAAAGCTGTGTCAGGTAAGTGTCAGAAAATGCACCATCTGTGGAAGCTTTAAGATCTGCAAAGGAAAGCACATGTGGCTCTTAATCTTTTTCTTTTAGGCCATGTCCACACGTACATGGCTATTTCTTCAAACAGAGATTTTCCGTAAAAAATATCTCCGTCCACATGCAATCGCAAAAAAACGCTGTCTAAAGCCTGCCAAGGCAGCAGGTGGTGATATAACCTTAAACCATGTAGCACTGATGACCAATCAGACGCCTTGGAAGAGGGACGTCATTACCGGATACAGTGAGTGTGTCTGAAATTGCGCACTTGCATACTATGAACACTATGTTTTAGTGCATAGTGCGTTCACATTGATAACCAAGCTAAAGTACCCAGATGGTTCACTGATAACGGCCAAAAAACGCGGAACGATGGACACTACTCGCACTAAACGGGCGCCATTTTGACTAAGGGAGGGACTTTCGACAAGTTTTCAGAGCTGAATATGGCGTCCAATAATGAAATGCCGGTGCAAGCACAAGCGGAGGCAACTGCTTCGTATAAATGTGAAGTAACGTTAATAAAATTGTTTTACTGATGTATACTGCGGTGTATAGCCTGTCACTCTCTGACGACAGTTATGGATCATTTGTTTGAGTTTGCGATTATACCGACTTAGAAGAGTTCGCACACGTAAATTTTAGCAGTTTTTTAGCTGGTTAAGTGGTCGTAGATAGGCTATACATGTTATAAATGTTTTATGTTGGAGTTTGTATATGTTTACTTACTCGTTGTTGTAATCAAATGTTCGTCCGTCGCTTCCGCTAAGTGCAAAATGTCGGTGTTCCATTTAGGACAATACTTACCCATGGCAGTGTGCATTACAGAAGCAAGTGTTCTGTGCGCACTAGTGTTAATTTTGTCACCTATTTTTAATTTCGTCTTAGTCTTAGTCTTGTGACGAAATGTGCTTTTTAGTCTTAGT
>JBBIGA010119158.1:0-27472 GCA_037576975.1 Alestes dentex | reverse complement strand
ATATGAGGTGAACTTAGCAGGTTGTGCTAAATCTACGGTATGTGTATTAAGGTATAGTGTAGCTTCCACAAGTTTGGTCAGGGAAGGTTGCACAGGCTCAGTGGCTACTGACCTTCACCGTGATGGCTAAATTTTGGTGTAATTCCAAGAACAATGTATTAATGTTTGTACAGTCTTTAGCTGTAAAAACACTGGCTGAATTATTGTAGATATACAGAAGCACATAGAGCGCTTACAATAGTTACTGTGATTTTTATGCTTTAACGAAGTTCCCAGCACTGTAAATATTTTGGCCATTGTTTAAGGGTGTGTGCAAGTCTTGGGAAAGTAAATTATGCACTGCTATGGACAAATCCCTGCTCTATGCTGAAGTATATCATACAGTGACCTCAGCTTAAGGACACTATAGCTGGGCCAACTCAGACTCAACAAAGTGTGACCTAGCTGTTCTTGGCTAAACAGCTATCCAATTATGTCACACGGTCACACCCACTGAACAACCCAGACAGAATCAATAAGCTATTCACTGCCACTTCCTGTCTACTAACATGTTGCCAAAACACTTAACTGCTGTTCCTGGCCCACAGAATGCCTTTGATTTCAGCATATTATTCAGTAGGAAGCACTTCTATTACAAATGTTGCAGCTTCAGTGTTTATCTCAGGACTGATGCAGTCAATCTTCTGTAATGACACATGGCAGCTTAAGCAGCAGACGTTAGAATTAACGCTTAAGCGGCATCTGACACATGCTTATGTAAACATCACTGACTTTGCTGGATAAGCTTTTAAAATAAAATATTTTAGTAACCCTGGTATCCTGCATTAAACATTGAAATATATACGTTCTTAAATGGAAAACTGTTTTTCAAGAACTGTATGAATGAATTTGTTATAAACAGAGATCTAAAGTATACTTGGTTGTTTGCAAAGTCATCCAGTGGATTTTATGGAAATCACTGCCCTGTAATATTGAATTTAAGTGTGTCAGATGCTCCAGATCCTCTAGGGTTTATGTGTAATCCATGATTTTGTTTAGATGCACACCTAAGGACACACTCACCCCCCCCCCCCCCCCACACACACACACACACCTGCATTTCTGTGGTTTTATACCTCTTGAAGTTTTCCAGTCAAGAGCTCAATGGAGCCTTAGATGGCGATGTAAAATTATCCAGGATTTTCAGACATATTTTCAACAAAAAGCATTACTTGGACGGCAGACCAGGCTCAGTAAGGCTGTAGCTGATATGTGTCTTAAGCCCCCCACTTCATCCGGACTGTTTCAGACAGCCGTAAAGATAGTTCAAACAGGGAGAAATATTTCATCAGAACTACTAACTGGTCTGGTTGCTTTCAAAACACATTTCTTGGGCCTAATGTCAATGTAAACTGGAGAAACTGTTTTCTAACAGTAAATTATGGTATGGTAGATTGCTGGGTAGTCTCAGTTTGATCTTTGGAAAGTTCACCTAGTGTCATGATTCATTTTAGAACAACCAAACATTTGGTAAAGTGCGCCCAGGGCCTTGCCCTGCTGTGAAAATGAACACTGGGCTTTAAGAAATGTTTGGTTGCTCTAAAATGAATCATGACACTAGGTGAGCTTTCCAAAATCAGCATGAAACATCTTCATACTGTGTATCACTTCAAATGCTATCTCTATTAGTCAAGGTAATCTTAGCATTACAGTGTTTTTGAGAGACTATGCTCAAAACACAAAGGAGGAGAGTGCCTTATCTCATTTGCTGGACCTCCAGGTATTCAGCAGGCACTTTGAAATGTGAAATCTTGCATGTTCATTAATCTCTTCCCGCTTTATTTATTTATTTTTAATTACATAAGCTAGATGCCATTTATAGCCTTATATGCTGGGGTGGTATAATATCACTTCATATTGATACCAATCCGATGCAGGCCTCTCCCTCTCCAACACTAAGCAGTTAATAATAAATTTTTCTAGATGCACTATGAGTCTGAAAAGGCTCCCCACTAAATCTATTTAAAAATCTACAGCCATATAGAGCACAGTTTCTCCATTATGATATTCTGCACACAGCGCTGAATCACCAGTGGCTCGTCGTTAGCCTTATTATCCCCTATTTGGGTGCAGGAGCCTGTATTTTAACTCCTACCCAGTGAACTACGTAAGGAGTAGTGAGTCAGTCTGTGTTATTTGTGTCCTCATCTGCGTATCTTATTTTACGGCATGTTGCTCAGAGTTTAGCAAAGCATTTACATTCCAGGCCTTTTCTGATTCCTGATCCAGTTATATTGGCCCGTATGGGACTGCTACCATTACTGAGTATTGGATAGGCACACCCCTAATATTTACTCAAATAATTTAATTCATTTAATTCAGTAATCATTTAAGTGTGGCTTCGATGCCATGCCAATGCAGTTGTCCATTGTACACAGTGTTAAAAAAAAATCAGCAGCACTGCTGTGCTAAATGATGTAAAGGGGTCTAAACATGATGCAAAGTAACAGAAGGACTACAGTCCGTAACTATAAACCACAAAGTGCAGCTATGTGGTAAGATGACAATGAGTGTAGACACAAGGCAGGTGCACCTACTAAAATGGTTTAATGGTGTATGTCCTCATATGTTATATTTTGTATAGGTCTTTGTAAATTCTTTTATGCTGGCTGTTGCACAGCACACCGCTGAAGCAAATTCCTGTCATACTTGCAATAAAGAATTTCTGTCTCTCTGCAGTGGACTGAAGTAAGTTAGCCATTATGAGGCAGATTTATGAACCACTGTGGAGACCGTGGTTTAATTTAAGGTGATCCTGGTGGAACTTTAGTGTCATATCAACCCCTTTGTATAGTGAAGTTCAGGCTGACACACTAACCATCTTTGAAACGCACTCTTCTGAACATAAGAGGATGGAAAGGTCATGTCAATGGCTAAGCATTGTACCACAATGGAAAAACAGCTTTTAGGTATTCAAACATAGACAAGTGAGACAGCCAGCAAGCAGATTACAACCTGCATGGACACTGGAGCTGAGAAGAGGCACACTTCAATACAGACTTCAGTTTGTACACACAGTGGTGTGAAACTGTGAGAGGAAATGGCATTTACCTGTGTGTACACACTCAGTATTGTGATGCAGTAACCTCACGACCAGCAGCGGAATTTAGAGGGAGGGGGAGGCTGGGAATGTAGGATTCCCCAGCTCAAATCCACCCTTCTCCTGTTATTCATTTACAGTAGCACTCAACGGGATGTGAAGGGATGGTTTGTTGAAGATAAAACAAGCTAAATACTGGAGATATCCACAAAAACATATGGTTTGTGATCACAGTATCATGGATTCTGTTGTAAAAAGGTCACAAATAAGACATGAAACCTTTATTAAAATCTTTATTAAATGACTTTATATATGCACAGAGGTAATAAATCTTATAACCAGTAACTAAACAAGAAAAGGCAAGCTTTGTTTTTATTTAAATTTTAATTACACATAATTTTTGCAGAAAAATAAAAGCTACATTTGGATGCTGATGATATATTACCTGTTACAGTGGCATTAGTCATTTTTTTCTTCTGCTACTTTGCTAACTAAATGTGACTTAACCCCTTCACTGCTGTTCACATCCTAAGATTTTATTCAATAACTACATGATTATATGAGTGAAAAATGGCATGGATGGGGTTAAATCAGAGTGTCAGCTCAGTATGAGAGGCCCACAATTACAGTATCTTTTGGAACACTGTCAGTTAAGGAGATGACCAAGCGCATTTAACATCAACAGCTCAGTGGCTGTGGGTCAATAGTCTAAAAACAAGACAATGAGAAATATCAGACCACGTTTGTCACAAAAAAGGAAATGAAAATTCAAAACAGATTACTCTAACTCAGCTAATGATAATAAAAAAGCAAGAATACAAATGTCACTTTTTTGGCTTGGTTCAGAGAGCAATTAATGTGTCGTAAAAGGGTGAGAAATGTCTACAGTCTTGTTTTTCATGTTTCTTGAACAGTCTACAGTCAGTTCTTGAACACTCTACAAATCCCTGGCCCTGGGTAGATGGCAGGGGGGGCCTAATGGGGCCCATTTAATAGGACTTAGCACAAAGCTAGAGTTACAGTTTTGTTGCACTTTCAAATAAGGTTTGTCTTTTTGTCTGTTCCAACTTATCAAATTTCAGAAGAAGAAATGCTGAGATCATGTTGTGAAAATGTCTTCAAGTATGATGAAAATGTATTCAAGCCACCGTCACTGGCTTTTCTCATGCAGATAGAAAGAACAAAGATTAAACAATGCAGGATATTTAGTGCCAGGGGAGGATATTTATAGGCACTAAAGGGGAGCTACTGAGAGATGGAGGTCATTTGGGGCTCATTAAGCAATGTCTGTGCTTGCTGATATTACTAGCCCCTGAGCGAAATCATTTTTGAGTCATGCCTGTTTGCATTTGTAGAGGTGAGGTCATAACACACAGTAGCCAAAGACGGCACTGAAACTGAGTCTAGCCGCATTTTGACAAGTTTACAGGGAAGGCTGAAGTCTGAGCCTTTTAACCTTAACACAGTCTGCAGATTTATGCACTCTAAAATACTGACAGCTTTAAGGAAACGACAATTGTTGTAACAAAACCTTGTATCTGTAAAGTGGTACCCTTACACAAAGGTGCCAAAAAGAGGTCTCGCACAGTGCCATTGGGTTCTGTAAAGAAACTTCCAGTTAATGGTTCTTTAGAGAATGTTGTAGTAAAGGATGAGCATGAAAAACAGGCCTTAAAACAGAGCTATTATTTTATGTGATGACAGTAAACCCTTGCTTATTCGCGAGTCAATCACGGCTTCTGTCTCTCGAACTAATAATCGTTTACAGAAACAGCAGATATCCTCCACATTTTCTTTGGCTTTTGTGACGTCCGGTTAGCAAGGCAATCAGACGCACCTGAACGGAAGGAGCCTCCGGTGCTCAGCGCCATGCCCAAACATAAACAACCCAGCATGACGGACGAGGCCCTGACGTCACAGCTTTTTTCGTTGCAATATATAATTGTTCATGCATTTTAGTGTTAAATTATTAAGAAAAAATATAACTGACTAATTGTGTAACAAATATTAACGTAAATTCATCTACATTCCCATATAAAATATAACTATAAATGTTTTGGTACTGTCCAGAGAACACAAAGAAAGTACATCTTGGGATGGTGAAATTACCACTGTACTCAGAGGCGGAAAGTTTGAAAGTAGCCAATCCAATAATGTTATTTATTTCTCCTGGCTGCTGATTGGCTGCTGCCCTGTGACTCATCTCTGGCAGCTGTAGTCCAGAATTTCCCCAACAGAGCGTCTCGAGTGTCCTCACGTTTAAGTACTATATTTTTTTTTACTGTAAATTAAATGAATTTATTACTGTATTTACCTGCTTATAACAAAGAAAACACGTGTGCGAGAATTACAGTACAGTCTATATAGGGGTAACATCCATATTTTACATTCTAGCAATGTGGGAGACAGCAGACCAGTAAACAATGTACAGTACAAATACGGGTTTACCTTTACATTTAAAATGAAATTAAAGCATTTTGGGAGAATATTTGTGGGCATACACCTAATATTTAGGGTTTACCACTTTAGGCATTTTTTTACCACATCACAAATTCCTAGTTTTTCACTATACTCTTGAAACGTGACCCCCCCATGATTGTCTGGGGTTTACTGTATTAGAGTTTTTAACAACGGAAAAGTTTTTCCGCCTGCAAATCTCTATTTCACGCCTGGTTCTTAAAAGAACCAAAAGTGGCTGTTCTATAGCATCACATTTTTTCTAAAGAGTGTAGAGGTGAATGATAAATGGTAAAATGGTTCTTTAAAGTACCGTTTAAGAATGTTATTAATAGTACCAAAAAGTTCTGCTGTTAAGTCAATAAATCATATTGTGTGCTATACAGAATATATGTGCAACATTATAACATTACATGTGAAGATAAAATGAGGAGAAGTTCTTTTAAAGGGCCTATATCAAGAAAAAGCACGTAATTTCTTATATTTTCGAAATATAGCCTAAGCATAACACTGATAAAAATGTCCAGTTAACTCTCTGGTCTATACAGTCCATATGGAAACCAAGCTACAGAAACAACTCATTTTAAAGCCATGACATAAAAACCCATTCATACTGAAGACTGTCTCAGCCCATACAACTTTCTAAAGGAGGTACAACTCAGGGCAGTCAATACATGACTTTGTCAAGGCCAAAACTGTGATGGCTAAAATGGCAGTTCTTGTGGGGGGTTCCGAGCATGCAGTGGTTAGTACCTACCAAAAGCAATCCAGCAACAGAATAATGCACCCAAGACTCATGAATACACATGGGGAGCAAAGGTTAAGCCTTTAATGTGCATTAATATCATGGCTTTTAACGATTTCAATGATTTTATTGGAAGTAATTTCTGGAATTAAAAGGCCTAGTAGCACAGCAATAAAATCAGGCATCTAAGGGCAACGAGTACACTTCTCCCAAGTAAATATGTTAAAAGGAGAAGTCAGGAAGAGAATCTTGGGGTCTTGAGATGAACATGCTTTTCAGCTCTCAAGAAAATGTTCCAAACCAGCCTGGGACGTGAGTGTATGCCAGGACAAAGTGTGTATGCCACACTGTAAGTCACTGCTTGGAGCTGTGTGTGTGGTCAGGGCATCAGGCTGCAGCCAAGACATACCGCATCTCGCCCCCTCATAATCCATGAGCGGTCTGTTTGTCTGCTTCCATATAAACACATACACAATACACACATACATACTTCTGCTGTGTGCAGACACATAATATTTACAATCACATCCATGTTTACGTTCTCAAGCAGATTAAACTTTTACTTTTAAATGTATAAACCTATATATACACATATAAAGATAAATAGAGAAATGCAACAGGTAAGGAGTGAAAGAGAAGCCTTTCCTGCCCACATTCTTTCTGTTCATCCATAACTTTCAAGGAACAGTTCTTCTTCTCCAAAACCCTCTACTGCTGAGGCGTTGTTAGGAACTTAATTTGTCGAGAAAGGTTATTAGTTTGGCAGTAGGCTGTAGTTTTGATTTGTTGGCGGGGGGTTTGCTTCATGAAAGCTTGGAATGATAAGGAGTTATGGATAGATACAGGGGTATTGATTGGTTATTTATATTTTTGCGAACCAGGGCTATTCATAAAACATTTCAAGCTGTAGCCCCGAGTGTCCAAGCCTAATACAGTGAAATTCAGTGGCCCCTTATAGTCACGAGTGAACACACCACAGCACACAATGTGAACAACATGAAATTCTGTCTCCGTATTTAACCCATTCACCAAGTGAAGCAGCAGGCAGCAAGCAATGCAGTGTGTGAGAAAAGTATCTTGCTCAATGGCACTAGCAGTGCCACTAGCAGTCCTGGGATTTGAACCCACATCTTTTCTATTGCAGGGGCGATGTTCTAACCAGTAGGCCGCCAGTTGCTCCCCTAATAACTACAGCATAGTGGGGGGCTGAAACAGGTAAGCAAACATTTTCATCATTCTCATTCTCTAAGAGGTAGGACCAATATATCTCACTGACTCTGAGACAAAACTGTTGTGTCTTGTAACCTAATATGCTTACTCTAATGACTTCAAATAAATTAAATGAACCCAAAGAATGAGTGTGCATCAGTCCACTCGCTTGATTTAATGTAAAGGACTACTGAGCTTGCTGCCATACCTAGAGGGCCACAAAGTTGCACATCTGAGTGTTTATCAACTAATTAACAAGAACCCTGAGAATCCATGTTTCAGCCCCAAGTAAGTTCTTTCAAAGCAACTGTCCGGACTGGATAAACTCTACAGAACACAGACAAAAATCCTATTCAGCCTAATGAGTTTCCAGTTTAAAAAGTTCCTTTTCCGAGCTGGACTACATTGCTATGGCTAGAATTCACCACAATGCTAATATTCGATCTACCTGATCTGAAGAGTGTGGCCTTTTATACTAAATATCATCTAAAATCAGTAACACATTCTAAATTGAGGTATATTGACAAAAAGTGTGTTACAGTTATGAATTTAGTTATGACTGTTGATAATTCATTTTTACATCTTACATGTAACTGATATTATACCTCCATTCTGACTGGATGGAAACACTACCCTATCACTCCAGCATGACTGGGAGGGGCTAAACTGCTGTCTTGGTTTCATCTTAGTTTAGTTTCCATATATGGACTGTATTGAGTAAAAATATTTCAATTAAAACATTTTAAATAATACAGTTTACATACTATATCAAACTACATCCCTCATGAACTGTACAAACTCTTTTGGCAACAGTTATACAAATATGTCATATACTTTTTTTTTATTAGTGGTTCTAGGTGGGGGGTTTAAAATACACGGCACCATAAATTACGTTTTCTTTCAGGAACTGGTGTTGGGAAGATTTATTAATACACATGTCCTGAAATCCACATTATGTGTTCTTAATATACAAAACCACCAGCAACGTCCTGTAAATCACTCATTACAGTATCTACACAGATCCCACTCACCAGAAGGCTAAAGAACCTCCTGCAGATGTTCTACATAAATCCAGTCATATGGACAGAGACAGTGAACAACAAAACTGCAGTTTTTTTTTGGTTGCTAAGTATGTTTGTGTATCCTACTACTAGGCTACCTAATGCTAAGATTCTATAGTATTTACACACACACACACACACACACACACACACACGCACACACACACACACATCAATCATTTTAAAATTACATGCTGAGATCTGACCCTGTCCCTGCTGTTTGGAGAAACAATTAAACTGAAAATTCTCATCTGTGTGAGTTTGGTGCCAGGAACAAGAGGTCAGGGGGCAGAAGACAGAAAGTTGCTGTCACTCATCATTCAGGCCTGCAGTTCTGAATGTAGCTATTAGATGGAGCCATGATAAAGATGGGATTTATTTACTCATCAGGGAGAAAGAGAGAGCGAGAAAGAAAGAGAGAGAACCCTTATCTGAAAGAAGATTTTTTCTACAGTGGAACATTATTCCCAAAGCACTGTTAATGCACAATTACAAATAAAGCTTCTAATAAGGGTTCTTTTGAACTGATGCCATAGAAGAACCATTTTCAGTTCCATAAAGAAACTTTAAGTTGATGGTTCTTTAAACTTACTCTTTTAATAAATGGGATATGAGAGTGTGAAGAACCTTTTTAAAGTTTAAAGAACCTCCATATCATCGACAGCAATTAATGCCTTTCCCTAGATCCATCTGTAGAATCCAAGACCCGTTTAAGATTGCGTTTAAGGTTGAATGAACTATATGTTAAATTCAGAAGGTTATTTGGATCCTCAAAACAGTTCTAACAGTATGAATGCAGAATGTATGCTTTCCTATTTATAATTAGTATAAATACAGTTGAATCCCCAGGACAGTTAACCTGTTGGAGCAGTGCCCAGACTGTCCCTCCTGTTTTGCCATTTAAAGAGTTCTGCAAAGAGAAGAATTACTTCATGGAATCAACAAGGAGATTTACTGACGTTTTAAGCGATTATAGGTGAATAACACATAAAGCTTTGCACATAACACACAACACATAAAAGTTTAAGAAAGAGTTTCACATGGTGCAGAAGCACAGGCTGCAGCCTCAGTTAGGGATAATGCAATAGACTCCTTTTCTTGAGGTTATGATCATGAAAAGATAATGATGTTACTTATAATACTATTTTGTGTCAATTAAATATTCAAAGCTTTACAGTAACCTAAATGTGACTTTCAAAGCTGAACATCCTTATAAGCTAGGTTTCTGCTGTCTCAGCTCTCATATAGAGAATTCTATGTAGCATTTCTAATGGGTAAACACCAATCACTCTACGGCCCCCATCTGTGTTTGAGCAGCTGTGAAGCAGTATACCCCAAACACAAAGTTGTAATGTAGCTGAAATCGCTGGCACTCTTGGCAGATTGCCTCCAAAATGTAACCTTTCAGTCGCCAGCCTTTGAGTTTGAGTGTGAAGCTTCGTAGTGATGGGGAAGGTAAGGGGGGGTGGAGGTCCGAGAGGGACAATTTATACGCACTGACAAAGTGACAAAGACAGAATGTGGAAAATGTTGACTCCTGAAAAGAACTGATGGGTGGGCGTGAATTCTTTCAAATGTCAAAGGCAGAAAGAGAGATTGTGTGAAACAGTGAGTTATAAACAAAAAACATCACGAGAACTGCAGTATTCACACTCAATATGGAGAGGTTTCCTTCATTTGCTCTCCCTAAAATTCTTTGAAGTTGTAAACCTATGTGCTGCAGCTACAATCAAGCAATTAAAATTAATTTAAAAGTTACCCTCAAGTGTTTAAAATATACTTCTAAGAATTTTCAAAGATTAGTTAGCAGTTCTCCTGTGCTCTTGGTAAGGGTGTTCTTTAACAACAGTGGAACCTTTTTTGTGTTACATAGAACCATGTATTAAAAGGTTGCGTAAAGAACCACACAAGGGTTTCTCCATCATAGAGGAGAACCGTTTAAGCAGGCAAAGACCCATCTTAATCTTCAAAGGGTTCTTTACATTGCTATGGTTCTATATAAACTGTCACCATTCCTAAAAAAAAAAAGAGCACTGGTCTCTGTTACAGTAAAACAGATGCTGATACATTGTTGTAAGTACTTTTTCTGTTCGGTGAAGTCTTTTTAAAATGCTCCTAGTTTATGCTTTTCCATTAATGTATTCTGAAGTGTTTTAAAGAAAACATGCAGTTTGCAGGTGACTTGTTCATATCACTCAATTACCAATGTAATCAAAAGTGACCTTAATATATGCAATTTTCTGTTGAATCTTCCAAATAAACTCAGTTATAAGATTTTACAGCAGCACAGGTCAGCCTAGACTCAAAAAAGTTCCCATACAGAAAGATGCCTTTCACAAGGAGCCATTGAGGTAGAGCCATCATCCTCAGCTCTTTTTGTCCAGAAGACATTTTCCTGCCCTTCAGTAATCTGAATGGCTCAGACAATCCCATAACTACCTACTTCCTAGCACACACTTCAGAAAAACCCCTGAGGGGACTGAGTAATACTGAACAGTCAGAGTGAAACCAGCTGTTTTTAATATCACATTCAAAGTGATATCACAAAGGCTTGTACTCCTGAAATGTGTTTGTTTAGGCCACTTATGGCACAGCAGCAGAGACAATTAATCCACTGAAGACATATATAGCACTTTAAAAATGCTGTCTCAGATCTTGAATACACCAATGGCAGGCAAAACGCTTCAAGGATGCAATGAAGACAGAGGAAACCAATGCAAAAGGGAGTTTAAAAACACACACTCTTCAAAGATATGCTGCCAAAGTTTGAACAACCCTTGACAAAGAACATATTTTGCTGACTGCCTAAAAAACACTTCTATATGTATTTCTATAATTATTAATTCGTTATCTAAGGTGCATATCCTTAACCAGGGTTGCGGGGTTTCTGTCTGATATAGTTAGGGAAATATATAATATACATACAATATATATATAATGAGGTCTAGTGTAGCAAAAGGCCACATTTTATGCATTATTGTGTTTCCCCAATATGCTACATTTTGAAAGTAAACAGCAATTGTGCAATAAATAGTGTGGAAGTGTGTTCTCGGTGCCAAAAGAAATGTGACAATCAAGGAAACGCTATTGATTCCATACAGAGGAAATGTGTAAATAAAATTGAGGAAATTGTGAATGGTTCTCTAAACCAGTTAAAAGTTTAAAGAACTACATATGTAAAGTAGCTCCATGACAAACGCATCTGTTTACCTTTATTGCATTTAGCAGACGCTTTTATCCAAAGCGACTTCCATTCCCAAACTACAGGGGACAGTCTCCCTGGAGCAACTTGGGGGTCTTGCTCAGGAACCCAGTGGTTGGATGCTGAAGGTAGGATCTGAACCCATGACCTCTTGGTCCAGAGGCAGGTATCCCACCCACTAGGCCTCCACCACCCTGTTCAATAATCATTTAGAGTCCAGAGTGTACAATACACAGAGGAGATATTCTTGGCAGTTTGCAATACAGATGGAGTGAAAAATGAATAAATATTTTAACGTGTTTGCCAGACATAGGCTTAAAATAGCTCAACCTGCACTAAGATCACATTGACCACTTCAGTTTCACAATTAAGTATGAAACTCAGGATGGTCTTGCTTATTGCCACTGTACCAGTGGTATGAAAGTATTTCCGGGTCACAAATTCTTCACCTACACCCCTGGCAAAAAGAGTGAAAGCTCGATTCATAGATCACTTTCGAGGGAATAACAAACATGGCTTGTATAAACAGTACTATCTGCCAAGCCATATTTACTGCATGATCCGCTGCCTCTAGCTAAGGTGAGTTTTCATATTCACTGATTATCTGTACTGTAAACACTGACCTGTAATGAACCGAGTTGTTGCATATCATAGTGCCACCCTACTCCTCCACCAAAAAAAAAACAAAAACAAAAACATACTATACATTTCTCACTGAAACTACATTCCATTGGAGTCATCACTTGCTACTTTGAACCTGGGTTGTTGTGAGGATTATCAAAGCCCTTCTGATGTCCGTCTCCTTTCTTTTGAGTATTGCTGAGTATTGCTCTGCGGATCTGCAAGAGGTTTCATCTTACCAGAGGCATCTCAGTAGGCTTATTGCATTGCTCTTATTGCATGGCTCTTGCAGCAGTTGGGAGGTGAGCAAAGGCACAAGAACAGTTTTCAGGAAAGGACTCTTTCCTAACTAAGACAACATGCACCGCAGAAGGAGAAAGCGTGTAAAACTGAAAGAACTGGAGCAGTACAGCTGAGTGAATTGGAGTGATATGATCCTGACATTTTTGTCCACCCATGAACCAAGTTTAACTGAAGATGAATATGAATGTAACAGTCACACGGCCTATAAATAGTCATGCATAAGAAAGGAGGGATGCACCAAAACTTTAGACACCAAAAGATTTCATCTGGAAATGATCAAAAACGCCAATAATAATTGTACGCCTCCTTAATAATTGCACATTAAATAGCAAGTAAAGGGAGGGTAAAGATGTTCTACTTGCACTCTGCACTCATCACCTGACAACTGCAAGTTCTAGAGTAGACAAGACAGCAGCTAAGTCTTAAGACCACATATTGATGGTGGAGTTCTTTGATCCTGTGTGTTTTGTTTTAACTCCAAGTTTACTTCCACTCATATAAATCTGTGGGCCATGTTCCCAAAATGGGCTGAGAAAACTTTTGGCAGATTTTTGGCAGGGTGTCTCCTTTAGTTATGTCCATCCAGTCTCCCAAGAAGATCTTGGAATTCACATATTGTACTCACACACAGAGGTTGGTCCCACAGAGCCTGTTCTTTATCTGCTTTCTAGTAAGCAATGCTTTTGAGCATTTCATGTAACTGATACCGTGGTGTTCAATATCTATTAATGAATGAATTAAATTTTGAGAACATATAAGAACACATCTGAAAGCCAGCCCCAGGTCCTTTAAGCCAGCATTGCATTCTATTTGACACCTTTCTTCAGACTTTGAATAATTCAGGATTTTCTGTTCATCCTTCAACTCACTCCTTGTCCCCTTCCCTCAAATTAGCATCTCAGCTATCCTTAATCCCAGCTGTTTCCCTTATAACCTCTGCATTTTCTCTGTTCTCATCCAGTCCTCTTTTCCATTGGTCCAGAAAAGATCTCTGAAGAAGCCACTTGGGAAATATCCTCATTAAAGCTAAACACATTTGTAACTAATGTAACCATCCAATATTTCTATTCAACCACATAATGACAGGCCACTGCTTCCCTGTTCCTTTTCCCCATCCTCGCTACCCATGAAATAAAGAAAGAGGGATCATCCAGAGAATCAGTAATTCAAAAAGTCTTGGTTTTGGGGGCTTTAAAATGAACAAGTCAATAAACAGAAGTAAGACAGTGACATAGTGAAAAGCCTGGATGCTGCCACGATAAATATGACCCTTTAGAAGGCCAGCCAGAGACATCACGGTGCTGGAGTATCTTTAAGAATTTCATCTGCAGCTTTCTGAGAATCCAGCTGGCCAGAATTCAGCTGTGCAGACACTATTACTTTTAGTAAAGAACTTTATTATCATGAAGTACAGTGGCCAAGTAATTTAAAACGAGCATGTTTCATTTGCAGTCACTCAGGAGCTTGATGTTTTTCATTTGCTGAATTGGAAAATAAGCTCCTGTACTTGGAATGGGATAATTACAGACATACCAAAAACATCAAGTTTACTGCATTCATAATAAAAGCTTACAACTTGATTTATACAACTGTTACTTGTTTTTACCTGTCTTTTTTTCAGGGTGCTTGCTTCACTAAACACAATAAAGGCTACTTTCTCAATCACAGACATGAAATACTGGCCCTGCATTCTTCTCATTGTCACTGGCAAGTCATCTCTGGAATAGAGAAACAGACTCAGTTTCTAAGAAAATGTATGACTTGGCTAAAGCTACCCACCAAGTAATCCAAACATTTTTAAAATAGTCACATATAAGTCTAAAATCTCCCAAAAAAGCAACCAAATGCAAATTACTTGGCTCTTAAACTCATTTACTCCAACGTTCATTTTGAATAATACCAACTTTCCCTTGCTGAGTCACAAAACAACTGAGGTTAAATATACCATAGCAGAGCTTATTAGAGGTAGGATTTAGTGCCATCAGTCCAGAGATAATGGAAAGCTACCACTACTCCGGAGCAGAGTCTGGATTCTATTAGACCTACAGTAAAACTGTATAGAGTCCTGGCACCTTGCAATCACCTCAGCACAACTGGAAGTGAAACTACCTCTGAATTGATAGTCGGTCTCTCAAATTTCCATCTGTTTTTTGGATAGGGTTGCCGTTTTACAGCGGCATGCCCTGGAGCTTTATGCAGCAGAATAGATTTGAAGCACATTGCAAAAAGCACAAAAGCACAAAAACACTCACCTTTCAATAGTTCACTTTATGTCCAAATGTATCCAGACAACCCACTGCTGATCCACTGCTTTGGAGGAGCAATGGATGAGCCTGTGCCAAGCTTTGGCTAGAGGGGTACAAAGCCCCTAAGTATTGTTAGAGTAGTGAAATTGTATTCTCTGGAGTGATGGAGCTGCATCCAGCACCCTTGGCTTGAGTTCAAGGGGTGTTTGTGCTCCTGAACAAATCATCCACCTCACTGATGCTCTTGTGGCTGACTGCAGTCAAATCCTAACAGCAAATGCACCACTGATTTCATGAGAAATGCTGAATGAGCAGGTGTCTAAAAACCTTTGGTTAGTGTGTCAGTGAACTTGTTGGCCCTTAACAAGAGGCTGACGGAGTGCTGTGGATTACACTGATAAGAGGACAAATGTGTGCTTGAAAGAACACTGCATGTTTTCTATGAATGGAAGTATCCCTGCAATATTCAACCTTCTATCTTGGTAATCACATACTCTAATAATGCAGAGCTAGGCAGTTCTTGGTATAATGTGTGACTTAATTAAGATTAAGAGAGACTACAGGGGTCTTTTACTCAGGAATACAATCATTCATATTCTGAATAACCATTCAGAGTTATAGGATCGTTCAATAAACAATAACTTATTTCCAGTGTTGTCTGTTCAACTGTCACCTCCAGACTTCAAGTTCTCTCCATCTACTGCATTAAGAGAATTACTGGGCTCTGCTATTCCAGAAATAGTCATAAAAGCATGTCAGCAGCATACTGAACACACACAAAGCTTTCTACATCTGACTCAGCGAGTTCGCCCTGCTGATGGAAGTGTTTGAATGGAGCAGGGCCATCACGAAAAGCAGCTAGTCCTGTGGTTTTAGTGTCATGTTCCAGTTTGGCAGTAGGGATTGTTCTCAGAGTAATGATGGCTTGGGAAACATTCTCCGCTTATCCTTTTGCAAATTTAGAAAGTTAAAGGCTGAAGGTTAGGCATTTGGCAGTTAGCTTTAAAGTGAGCAATTCACCAAGTATACTAGAAGTGGTGTCACACAGTGATAATGATTTTTACTTTTAAGAGGTAAAGAAAATGAATGGATAACTATAATATATGTCACTGCATACAATAGGTGCTTCAGATTGTTCTGAAGTAGTAGTTAAAAACACAGAAAAACCAAATAAATAGTACATTTCCTTTCTCAAAATCTGGGTTCTGTTTGGGTCAAATTTGCTCTGCAGTTTTGGGAACACAAAACAAAACCTATTTTTGCAAAATTGTTGGGTTTTTGCAGACAACCACATGAGCTGTTTGCCTGATGAACTAATAGCATAAGGCACTGGGAGACTGAACAAAATTCTTAACATCCCAGAGGATCAAACTAATTTCAGCTTGTTCCTTCACTTGGCTGGCCATGACTGACTTTCTTCTTCTGGCATCACAGACTACTAATTCAAAACTTGGAAAAAACAGAGCTTAAGTGATGCTAATTTATCAATCAGTCCAGCCCAATGAAGCTGTTTTCTTTCCCTGAAGCAAAGGAAGACTTGGCAAGCAGTGTAATCAGTTCTATTAATATTGTGTGGTACAACATTGCCCCATAGGTATTACACAGTACGCAATCAGATGCCAAGCACTGCCATTTTCTTTCCTGGGGTAGGAGCTTCATTTACCCAAAAAGGAAATCCTAAAACTACATTTGATTATCAGCTGCAGTTCATGCACTGTGGGAGGTAGATGCCTGGACAGAACTGGAACAGTTTCAGAAAGGTGCAAGAGGCTTCTTGGCCCACACATTGGAGAAGAAGGTAATTGTAGCTCACTGAATTAAAGCTAATAGCTTTAACTAAATGAGTCCTGGCTGGACAAGGTTTGGCAGCACAGGCTGAGACAGACTTCTGTCTCTTGAAAAACATGTATGATAAATTTCCTGAGCTGCTGTGCTCCTCTGCAAAGCCTGATGCTCTGTCTGCCAAGAGGCCACATGCATTCATAATGCCTAATCACTGCTTTAATCATTTCATCACTTGGCGTGTGCAGTGTGACCGCATTTCATGAGCTATAGACACATTAACAAATACCACAGTAAAGAGCGGGACAAGAAGTCAAAACTATATTCTAAGCATGAGGAAGCAGCAGCTGATTTCTCCATTAAGCTTTTAACAGCTCAATCAAGCGAGTGGGGAAAGTAGCGATTAGTCACTGAAACAGTACATTTGGATGGGAAGGGAGTTGGGGTGGGGTGGGGGGGGTGTAAACTGGTTAAATGCAGGAAAAAATGAAAGGGAATGGAATGTTAAGGAGTGTTCCTGACTCCATGTGGACGAATGATGGATCTGGCTCTGAGTGGCTGGGCTGATTGAGAGCAGGCTCTGCGAAAAGCCTACATGCTACTCCAGCAGGCCTACAGTATTGTCGCGCCTCAAAAATGTGATGCAGCTGCGGCACAGCTGAGAGATGACACTCTTGCCAGATCTCATCTATCTGTTTAGCCTTCCATATTTATCTTTCCTTTCCTTTACTGGCATCACTGTAACTCAAGATTGGAACATGGCGATAAAACAAAACCAGTTTTCGCTGATCGGATCCATAGAGAGAATATTCCGATTCAAAGTGCTGCTGCATGTGCTTCAGAGGGGAATTCCACTGACTTCCACTGCAATTAAATGGGTAAAGCGTAACGAAGCCAAATCAGAAGTAAAATGCTCAGAAACTGTTCATGTCAGAATTGTTCAATGCAGTGGTGATGGGAACCAGACATCTGAAGTGTTTTAAGCCTCTAACCCACCCTCACAGAATTAAATATAAACTATTGAATGTGTCCTCTGATCAGCTTCTGATACACACACCATACCTGTGGGATCGGCTAAAACGGGTTATTCTGGTCAATTTAAAAAACTTTGCCACTAAACATTTAAGTCATTACTCATTCATTTTCATTTGCAGTTACACTGCTGTTGATAGATTTATTACATTTACTTACTTACATTTAGTGACAGGAATATTGGCTGCTATAGGTCTACTTAAATGACCTTAAAAAATGATGTCAGTAATCTTGCCAGTACTTAGCTTGCAGGTCCCATTAGGGATCTCTTTTTGTGTATGTGTGAATAAAGCAGGTCCAGTCATAAAAAACCTTTTACAAAAGCAAATTCCATACATCAGTTCACACCCTCTCCCTTTTCTTTTCCATCACCAGTTCTCCATACTTCTGCTTTCATGTTGCAGTTCACCCAATAAAAGTTCAGAGAAACTTTACTGCCTTTAGTGTATAGCCATGTGCACCATGTGTATAGGGTCAGCGTAGACAGTCATATCCTGTCTCTCTGGTAATATGAAAACATGCACACCTGCTGGAAGTCCCCTCTGTTCTATTGTCCAGTGCTGACAAAAATGTTCCAATTAGTCACTCCATACAGGCTTGATAAAAACAACCCAGAAATATCTCTGTATGCTATATGGATGAATAGGGTCAATAAAAGCTAAATCAGAGCTCAGCACTGGTAGTGTCTCAGTTTGTTTGTTTGTTGTGTTAATAGTATATACATGTACACATGAATACATTTTAAAAGCCTTCATAAAACTGTAAATAAATCATGTTCTTAACTCTGATTCTGGTTGACCTTTTACTGGTCCTGTTCACACCCAGCCTAAACATACACTATATGGACAAAAGTACTGGGGTGTCTGCATTCAAATCCATAGACTTTAATATGGACTTGTTCCCCCCTTTGCAGCTATTACAGTTTTCACTCTACAGGTGTGAATGGGGTCTAATGCATGTCAGGGGTGCACTGTGATCTGATCGCTCAAACCACCCTCAGAGGTGG
Organism: Alestes dentex; assembly: GCA_037576975.1. Classification (NCBI taxonomy): domain Eukaryota; kingdom Metazoa; phylum Chordata; class Actinopteri; order Characiformes; family Alestidae; genus Alestes; species Alestes dentex. The sequence goes on along the minus strand of JBBIGA010119158.1, from coordinate 8,729 downwards.
TCATAACATGTAGCACTCAAGTGTTGCACACATCCCTGACAGTAGCAATCAGACACCTAATCAATTGTCCCTGCAGCAGGGACAAACACAGTAGCTTTGCGTAGCTTCTTCATTTGTCTCCTTTACCACTTGTTCATAATGCACCAGTCATTTATACAATCTAAAAGACTGTCACAGCATCACTGTCTGAAAATAACATTTATCTCCAAATGGAAATTTTACAGCAGAAGGCAAAGCAGTCTTAAATTTTAAAATTTAAACAAACTAAGCGGGTAAGAGAAAGCAAGAGGCTGACATAGTGAATGTGTGTGATACTCTTCCTGTAGTTGTTATATCCAGTCATACGTGGTCACTAGACACATATTTGAGACCCATGGAACCTGATGTAAACAGCTATAAATCTCATTGTCCACTTGTGATCAGAGCACTCGAGATGGATGTTAGTGCCAGCAGTGCACAAAGCCATGTACAGTCAAGTTTATATCAGTTTCTCTGTCCACCCTTTTTGAGACCTTTCTTTGCAAGACCAGCTTCCATATCTTCTAGAAAACTGAGGCCTTTTAAAACTAAAATGCCATTAAATGAATTGTTCAGTAATAATGACATGGGAGCCAATAATGGTATTTAGAAAGTGCTAGCATTAATTTGAGTGATCCAAAATGCAACAAAATACACTGCATCTATTTCACAGTCTAATAGGGGCATCTTGTAATAAACTACGCAGGTCAAGTTAATCTGTCGTTGCAAAGGAATGTCTGACTGATGCTTAATAAAGCGTAGGGAGTATTCAGTGGGTGGACCACCTCTGGAAGTCAGATCTCCATCAGCTTGCTCACAACTGTACACCAATGCAACCTGTGGTGTTCATTTTTTCCAGCGGCTTCTATGTGTCATGGAAGCTATGGAACCATCCCATCACACTTTCCTGTTTTACATTTCATCGCTGTCATCTATTCAGCACAGATGTTTTGCCCTTTTTCAGTTGGTTCCTCTGTCATGCCCTTTACAAGGTGCAATGGTTTCCAGAACCATTGTTTGGCCATTCCTGTTGAGATCGCACAATGAGGGGGGAGTGGAATACAAACATTCCCTCAGATATTTGTGTTTGACAGCTACATTGTTTTATGGATTTATGGATGAAAATAGGAAGATTAAAAGGATTACACTTAGAATTTGCATTTTCCAACAAGAGTATATGTTGCTTACAAAATGCTTTGTTATCATGTCCACTCACTTCAACTTTTCTGTAATATACACAATCCAAAAATACATGGCCTACTTGTGAGCAACTAACTGACCTAATGGGTATGTGAATAGCAGCAGGGGTGAGATATATCCTCTGCTGGAGATCAGGCTTTCTGTGAAGCAGCATGAGGCTCAGACTGCTGGGTGCTTGCTGTCACTGCTGAATGAGCAGATGCTAAACAGATCTGGGCACCATTCTGGCTTCCATGAACCGGCTGCGTGTGTTTAGATAACTAAATGCCAGGGTAACTGAACCTGTTCTCCAGGCCCAAAAGCCATGATGTCTACTAGCGTGGAGTCTCAGGCAATGATCCTTTGTGTGCATAGTCTACATTAAGAATAAAAAATATATGTCAAAAACTTTGTAGACACTTGCTTATACACCGTTTGTTCCTTAATGACAAGCATGAATAGAAAGTTTGCCCCCCTCTTGGTGCACTAACATCCACTGCTCTTCTGAGATGGCTTTACACTAAATGTTGGGACATTGCACTGAAGATTGGGACATTGCTCTAAAGAGCATTAGTGAGGTCTGGATCTGGATCATAAACACCACTTCAGCTCATCCCAGAGGTATTGGATGGGGCCTAGTCATTCCAGAGAGTGCAGCTACACTGCTCAATGGCACAAGGGGCTTTTAACCCTCTAGTGATGCTTGGCATTGTTCGTGGTGACCTTAGGATCATGTGCTGTTGCTCCAGAGCACTCCATTCTACTGACAGTGCTTTTATATGGATATTACTGTATATAAGTTGTGGGCAATCGAACACTCTGAAGTAGAGGAAGTTTCTGGACTATACTGAACGCATAATGTTAGTGCACAGTGACATCATAGTAATGGCACAAAAACACATTAAAAATATTTTATCAGAGGGATTATATTATCCCATCACTAAGATGAGCAAACATAGGTAAATGCCAAGATGTGAGACCAGCTTGGAAGCAATAAAATGAAAAACACACATACACTCATAAGCATACACAAATGGTAGAATATACTGTTTTCCCTGACATCACTCTGGGAAAGCCCTGTCACTACAGCTCTTGTTTGGACACTGTTGAAAACTTCCTCTCAATGCTTTGACATACACTGTCTTATTTTTTTCCAGAATCTGGAGGCAGCGTTGCTAAGGAAAAATCTTCTCACATTTGTGAAACCCTCAGCTGAATAATGCTGCAATTGTCCATAAGGGACAGTTCACCTTCCTGTATGAAGCAACTTAACAGCTTCTACAACTGTTACTGAAACAGATATAATACATATTTGGTTTATTTGAAGCTGTTTTCAGTTTTTTTAAACAATATGGCAGTATTTTTTTCTTTATTCACCCCAGTAATGTTTAACCCTGCATTTAAGCCACAATTTCTCCTCTGCCTGTATATATTTTTGAAAAATGCGAGCAATATTGCATGTGCGCACCATGCACCATGTGCAAGATAATTATCTGACTGAAAATCAACACAAGTAATAGGTTTTCACAAACTCCATTATATCCACTTTTCTCAGTATCTACACTAAAGCTATACACCATGTTCTGACCATATTGTTCCATTAACACAATATAATAGCATGTAAAACTGATGGCCTGGAGCCCGAATATAGTTCCCTTTCTGCAAGGTGATCCTCTCTATCTTCTCCAAACGTCTTTGAGGAATGTAAGAATAATTCTGAGACACATGGGTTTTCTTTACTGAAAAAGGCACATTGTTTCCCCCAGTCTCCTTCTGGGTGTGCTGTAACTGCAACCAGATACAGAACATGATAATCAAACAGCAAGACTGAAAGACCTCACAAACAACAGCTAATGAGATATTTTAAATCTCTTTTCTGGATGGCGCTGGCTGGCAAGTTCCACCCAGACACTATCTGGCAGACTTTCGTACTTAGATGGAGCATTCCACACAGTTTCTAGGTTTCGACAATTTAAAGACATTTAGACAAAATTTCCCCAGAATTCTCCAGCAACAGAAAATTAAATTAACCCCTTGAATCCTAAGGCTTATTATTCACTAATGAGATTCAAACCCATGCAAACTGGCTTAGCCAGAGAGGGCAAACCCTCTTTTTATTATGCATCTTAGAGGTGAGATTAATTTTGGAAAAACTGCAACTGCTCTAGCATGGTGACAGGCTGTTTGACATTTGTTTTCTGCTTCCTATCGGTCCCATTAGCTTTCCTTTAGAAATCCACCCCTAAGCAGCAGTTTTTCAAATGTTCATGCAGACTTGCAAACGTGTTTTTCTAACCTGGCCAGAGTGTCAATAGAAGTGAGGAGCAAAAAACTTGGACCTGACAGCAACTCCTGGGAGTTTATGGAGTTCGAGCTCTCAGGAGTAATTATTACAAGTTATTATTATTATTATTGTTGCTATTTTTGTTGCTATTGTTAGGGTTATTGTTATGCAACCACATACTGTGAAATTACAAAACAGGCTCCTCCTGTAATGAAATCTCAGCATAGGGGGCCTAAAACTTTTCTTATGTGAAAAGCTAAAGGAAATGTTTGCTTGGAAAACTAAAGAAAGAATGAATTGTTTAGTGAAAGGTTTTCTGGTGATGGACATTCATAATAGCAATCAAGCAGCTGTTGCTGATAAAATGGTCACACTATTAGTGCAAGGCCTGTCTGAAGCCAAAAGCGATAAAAAGAAAGTGGAGAATTTCTCTAGTATGCTGATTGGGAAATAGATTTACTCAACTTTCATCCCTCTCTCTCTCTCTCTTTCACAAACACACACACACACACACACACACTCACACCATGCAGACTGTGGGAATTAACATGCACGCTACCTCAGATGTCAGGCTTGGGAATCAAACAAACATTTGAATTAGAAAAGAACCTGCATTCTTTTCTAACACATAGTGATGGGCCGTTTCCATACCGACGGCTTTATTTCTTTTGTGTTTACAGCTGGGGCTGGAAATATTTGTCCCCAAACGGTCGGCCTGGCAAATACACAACAGTGCTGGCTGTGTTCTCCTACATGATGACTCATAGCATCACAGAAGTCATCAGCATACAACACCATAGTTCACTCAAGTCACTGTACGGTATTGGTGATGAGGGACCACCATCACACATTCCTGTTCCAGATGCTCCATAATCAAAAGCTATTTCTCCACAACTGGCACACAACAAGCAATAAACATGTGGTCCATTTACAGATCTGTCTAGTTATAGCACTCCTGTCAGATCACCCATGCTATACTGGAATATATTAAGTTAACAATTAACTTGAGGTGAAGTCAAATGTGTTTTTCTCCAGTGTGTTTCATGCCTGGAGCCGGTCACTCTTAAAGGAGGTGCAGCTGCCTAGAACAAGACTGAATACAATACAGCCTTTATGTGTGATGTCACCCTTAAGGAGTAATTATATGGTCTGCACTGCTTGACATAATAGCAATCTGCTAGTGATTCCTATCGATACGGGGGCTACATCTGGCCAACCATCACTCATTACTGAAATAATTGGGGTACAAATTACAGCTTGTCCTTCAGTGCCATTGAGTTTGAGTGTTATCACAAAACTATGCATCTCATCTAAACTTAATGATGGAACATTATAGGTTTTTCAAGATACACCTCTCTTTACTAATTCTCAGGGAAAACTAAAATCCTACATTTCATTTACTGCTTTCTTTTCTGAAAGATGTCACAGCCTGTCCTTTAGACTCAGCAATCAGTGGGGAGTCTGCAGAAAATATGTTTCTGTTGTAAGTGGTTGGCTTACACTATTATTGTTTGCAAAATTTAATTAGATCTTAAGTATTTCACCATTACGGGTGAAGAAAATTGCTCTGGCATTTGGGATGTTTAAAGCTGTCAACGTATTTGTCAAAAAATCAATAGAGAAGCAATGAATGGGAATGAGAACAAACTTACTTACATTATCATTTTAATTAAAACCACTGTGGTATCTAAACAGTATTTGTTATGACTGTTCTCATTGTCCAGAAAAAAAAACAGACCCCTTTCTTAACAATGTGTTACAGCCCTTGGATTCGGCTGTGAAGAACTTACTGACATCTTGCTTTACTTTACTGATTAAGTATGAGCATACTAAATCATGGAACAATGATAGGTCACAGAGCTCTTCGGTCTCCAGAAGGGAAGAAGAAGCACGTCTCTGCCAGAGCATCATGAGCATCATCACAGCTCTGTAAACACCACAAAATGGTGCCAGTGCACCAGCCCTACTGGGCGGGGCAAGTTATGGCTGAACTCCACTGAGGTGACCTGTGTTGAACTTTTGAGCAAAGTTCCTTAGATGAGTCCTTAAGTTTGTCCAAGCCCAGGTGTCTTGCTTTACTACTAAACTGCTAGTCCTGGTCCTGAAACCACCCTGCTCCCAACACACCTGACTCAAAACATCACCTAATTAACAAGCCACTCCCGAGAGTGTGTTAGAGCAGGGACATACTCAAAATGTGCTGTTCCAGGTCTGAAAGTGAGCTCTAGACAACCTTGGAGACTAGAAACTAGAGCCACAACTCTGGCCAAATAACTGATGCCAAGCTGAATGTTACTTAGAACCTAAGTATACCAGCTAGAACTGAAGCACATTTGTTGAAAAATCAATGGAAAAAGAATGAATGAGAAATGAATGAGAATAAACTTAATCACATTATCACATTTAATAAAACCCTATTGTGGTCTCTCAACAGTGTTTGAATGCCAGCACACTTGGTGGAGCGCTTGCACAGCAGCTGGAACCCTAACTAGAACTCAGAACGCTAATATAAAAAGCATGTCCTTCCAATAGAGCCCGGTTTAACTGAATCAGTCTTAGAAAGGCTGCTGCAGTGCGAGATACACTCTTCATTCAGTGTATCCCTAGCTGGTAAGTGTCCTGAGTCTACGTGGAGGGAAGTGAATCCCATTCAAACAGCATTAAATCGAGCTGACAGGACTGTCTTCAACTTTCTCTCAGCTTTTCAAGCAAGCACAGAAACACACCCACATGCAGCTTTATTCAGACCTCATTCAGTCTCAAGAAAGCAAAGAGAAAATCATGCAACTTTCACCATGGTCTCCTTACCTTCCAGCAGCTGAAAGGCTGTCCCGGGACGGCAGTGCCACAGAGCAGCGAGGCACAAGCACCTCAGTGTCACTCTGAGAGGAGAAAAAGTGGAAAAGATGGCATGAGGGGAAGGCTCTCGCATCACTCACACAGTCAGGGTGACAACAAGGGTCTGCAAGTTTAGTTTAGCCCACCTCAGTATCGCAGTGTCTCTCCAAGCCATGGCACAAACTCAGCGGTCCTGCAGCGCGCTCCGGGCTGCCTCTCTCTCTCTCTCCCTCTTTCCCCTCTCTCTCGCTCCCTCTCTCCTCCTTCACGTCTCTCTCTCTCGTGAACAAAGGCGGTCTCAGTCCGGCCGAGATCGAGCAACCCACGGAAAAACAGTGAAACCTGAGTCGAGCTGTGGAGCTGCGCTTTATTCGCTCCCCACAGGCAGAGAGGGGACGCGCGCCGTGTCTCCTCCTCAAAGATTTACGATAAGACACAATCTCTCGCACTCTCCCTCCCCTGAAGATGCCCAAACCAGAAGCCACTGACACTTGTTTGGTTTCCTCTCTCATAAAAGCCAATTCTTTTCTTTTGGCTCTCACTTCCATAAGAAAAAGAACAATTCACTTAGACTCAGAAGTAAATGTGCATGCGTCTTTTCTGTAAGGGGAGTTTTAATAACATATTCTGTGTCAATGATGGATGATTTCAACACGTGCATGTGTAGGCCTACGCATACAGCTCCAAAAATGAATCTACACGTTTATGTGCTGGCCCCTGAGCAAATAAATGCACACTCGAAAAAGAATTTATTCACTTTGACCTAAGTTAGTTGCATAAAATATGAGTGCATTGATGGACACACACACACACACACACACACACACACACATACATATATATGTATGTATATATATATTAGTGCTGGGCACGTCAACGCGTTATCATATTATCGCGGTAATGCGTCATTTAATTAACAAATAAATGATTTTCTGTGCTTAACCGCTTCACCTCACTTTAACAGGGACACTCGCTACTAAACATACTGACTGCTTCTGCTGTTCCCTGATGAAGGGAAAATGTTTCTGCTGGTACCTGTACAGAAAAAAAATAAAACATATTTATAAACGTTAACTTGCTGTTGCACGGAAGGTGCCTGTAACAATGTTCTGATCATGGCTCTGGGCCATGGGGCCGGTGTTCTGACGTTTAATGCTGCCTTAGCGCAATCATAGCGCAAATCGACAGCAGAGTCTATCAATTCATGCTACCCTGCCGAAAAATGCTCCCTTTAAGTTTATACAGTTTATAGTCCGTTTATAACACTGATAATGATGAGAAATAGAGAAATAATATGCATAATCGGAGAAAAATATATTTGATTTAAAATATATACTTATACGCAGTGTATCGATTCATGCTGCCTTGTCGAAAAATGGTACCTTGAAGTCAGTTTATACAGTCAGTGTATAAAGGTCCCATGGCATGAAATTTTCACTTTATGTGATTTTCTAACATTAATACGAGTTCCCCTAGCCTGCCTATGGTCCTGCAGTGGCAAGAAATAGCGATAGGTGCAAAGAGTGCCGTGATCATGCTGCTCCGCCGTTGAGAGAATGACAGCTCAGATGGCTCAATCTGGAATTTTCCGCGTATGTAGTCATACGGAGTAAGGTTCCCCCCCCCCTTCTCATGCTTTGTCCGCCTTGTCCGCCCAAAGAATTTCGAACCCCTTCCCTAAAAAATTAGCTACACGCACTGTCAATGCGACCGTGTGAGAGACCACTGTTTCCTCTAGAGACATCATAGCTTGCAAACGAGCCAAGTATGGCAAGCCGTTTTAACATTTAATAGCCAGAGTGGATATGTACGTCAGATATCCGTAATTCAGTTCTTCCTAGTCAAAATAAACATTACAGATATCTAAAACGACGTTTTGGAAGAACGTTTTGGATATGTGTAATGTTTATTTTGACTAGGAAGAACTGAATTATAGATATCTGACGTACATATCTACTATGGCTATTAAATGTTAAAACGGCTTGCCATAGGTGCTTCTCCATCTGGATCAGATTCTGGGTCAATCTGGAAAGCTTGAACGACTGCGTGTCTACGAACCATTGCAATACACTGTAAACATTAGCGCATGGTACCGGGCTGCAGCGGTGTGACTGTGTTAAAGGAAACACTGCTGTTAAAAAGCGCTTTATTTGTTTAAAGTGTTTGCAAACCAATGTTCTTGCACTTCTGTTCATAAAGCAGTACTTTTAAAATAAAAGTGTACAATACACTACTTTTGAATTAATTACTGAATTTTTCTCATAACAATGCGATTAATCACAGAAAATCATGTGATTAATTGTGACAAAAAAATTAAATCGTTGCCCAGCATTTATATGTATGTATATATATATATATATATATATACATACATACAGTAAACCCGGATCAACAGTGTATCTTCTTCTTT
>JBBIGA010119151.1:15837-27474 GCA_037576975.1 Alestes dentex | reverse complement strand
CTCCTCCCACAGCCCCTCCCTCCCCTTGCTCAGCCCCCAACACCTCCCTTAGTCCCTCCCTGACCTCCCACAGCCCCTCCCTCTCTCAGCCCCTCCCTCACCACCCTCTGCTCCTCCCCCACCACCCTCTGCTCCTCCCCCCTCAGCCCCTCGCTGACCTCCCACAGCCCCTCCCTCAGCACCTCCCACCATGTTAATACAAACCACAATAATATAAACCAAATTACAAAAACACAATGATATAAACTGGGTTAAAAGAACCTGTTTTAATATAAACAGCATTTATACAATTTTAATATAAACCACATTAATATAGTATTAACAGCATTGATACACTGTGTTAACATAAACTGCATTAAAATGAAAAGCATAGGGTATATAAACCCTAAATATGCTCCCAAATATGCTCCCCAAACATTTTTATTTCATTTAAACTCAGCTTTATACCCTTAACAAAAATGTTTACACTGATCTCCTGCAGTGCTAGAATGTCAATACCGACGCTACCCCTGTACAGACTGTACTGTAATTCACGTACGGGCATATTCTTTGGTATGCGCTGTCGTTTTCTTTGGTATAAGCAGGTAAATACAGTAATAATTTTATGTATTTTTTAGTAATAAAAATACAGTAAAATGTACGGGTAATCACCAATAGTTTTTACAGGGGAAACAAGGGAAACACTCGAGACGCTCCTCGGGGGAAATTCTGGACTGCCGCTGTCATAGGTGCATCAAATGGCAGCAGCCAATCAGCAGCAAGGAGAAATAAATAACGTGCTTGGATTGGCTACTTTCAAACCTCCTGTCTCTGAGTACAGCGGTATTTAACCATCCCAAGACGCGCTCTTCTTCTCTGGACAATACAAAAACATTTATACAGTTGTATTTTATATGGAAATGTAGCTGAATTTACGTTAATAATTATGCTACAAAATTAGTAAATTATATTTTTCTTAATAATTTAGCACTAAAATGCATGAAGAATTATATATTGCCATGAAAAAAGCAAAAAAAATGTGGAGGATATCTGCAGTTTCCATGAACTTGCTGGAGTTTTTGCCAGCAATTATTAGTTCGGTTCTAAGAAAAAAATAACTGAATCCAAAACACTTTAATTTCAGTTTAAGCTTAATACGTAACCCTGAAAATGAAAAGATAAACCTGTATAGACGATGGACAGTGTACACTGAACTGCCATCTCCTACAATTAATTCATGCAAGCATCTTTGGTATGCGCTGCCGTTTTCTTTGGTATAAGCAGGTAAATACAGTAATAATTTAATACATTTTTTAAGTAATAAAAATACAGTAAAATGTACAGGTAATCACCAGTAATTTTTACAGTTCAATAATTTACATAATGGCGTGCTACAGCCAGTGTTGTGCCAGTTCACACTGAAAAAGAACTAGTTCATGTTCATAGTTTTTTATTTTTAAATTTGAACCGAGTTCACAGCTCAAAAAATGAACTAGTTCACATTCGTTCATTAGTTTTTTGGGTTTTTTTGTATCACGCTCGTTCGTTAGGTTTTTTTTTTTTTTTTTTACATTTTCAATTCAACGTCCTTCTATCTGAACCTAATTAATTCTTACGGTCATACCACTGAACAATCACAGACATAAGTTACATTAAAAACCAATTTTGAGGTTGAGAATAGATCTTACAACTTAAGCATATTATGCTGAAAGTGAAAAACTAGGCGCAGGTATACAGTGTATGGAAATTTTATTCAGACAATATTAACACAAAATGGAAACAAAACATGTCTGCCTAAAATGCAACATTCAGACAATATCGTTTAAAGTGCTCAGAAAAGAACATAACTAAAAGTAAACAAAACGTGTGGTTTTCCCCATCTAAATCAACACCGATCTCTTCAGAAAATGGACTCAAATGTTAAAACAAACTGCCTTCTGCAGAGGAGTCTGACCTCGAAGCACCAACCATGCTAGCCAGTAATCAGCAAACGTAAAATGTGAGCTGCGTTCGGTCTCGTGAGAGTGAACGTCACTCACGTTCAATTCATAATTTGTAAACTGATTCGTTCAGTTCAGTGTTCACAAAAAATAGGAACGTGTTCAGTGAACACCGTTCATTGAACGCATTCATGCACAACACTGGCTACAGTAGCATAACTTTTTCCTTCCTGGAGCATATTCAGTTGTTCAGCCTCCTCCTGGAGTGTCTTACATTTTCTCTTGCGCTTAGGTGCATTGCCAGAAGGCGCAGGGCGTTTGGGCGGCATCTTAGGGCTTTTAGTAGAACGAAACGAAAACGTGAGGACAGGAGGGCAGCAGCCAATAACTGGAAATTTAGCTGAATTTATATTTGGATAACAATTTATGTTACAAAATTAGTAAATTAAATTTTTCTTAATATTTTAGACCTAAAATGCGTAAAAAGAACTATTAACAAGAAAAAAAAATGCAGAGAATATTTTCAGTTTCTGCGTTATTGTGGGGATCAGTTAGGTTCTCAGAAAAAATATGCGTTAGACTGATTCCGTGACTCCCAATCCACGTAAAAGTGGGGGGGTTACAGTATAAATATATATACACTACATGGACAAAAGTAATGGGACACCTGACCATTACACCAACAGGGACTTTAATGATACTGCATTCAGATACATAGACTTTCTGGACTCTGAGGGTAACTTGTTTTTCTATAACAAACTAGATAAAACGTGAATGTTCTGCAGTGTCAAAAAGCTTTGGTTTTATATTTGATTACATTAATGTTTAACATTAACATTAACATTACATTAACATTAATGTTTAAGTTGAGATTTACAAGAAACATTTTAACTGCAACTGTGTTAAAGGGCATATTGCTGTTAAAAAGCTCATTATTTGTTTAAAGTGTTTGCAAACCAAATGTTGTTACACTTTAGTTCATATAGAAGTACATTCAAATAAAAGTGCGCAATACACTAATTTTGAATTAATTATTTAATTTTACGTATATCAATGCAATTAATTGTGCTTAATTGCAGAAAACCATGTGATTAATCGCATAAAAATTTTTAATCATAGCCCAGCATTAGTATTAACACCACATTCATATGAACTGCATCAATAAAAACCAAATTAATACAAACCACATTGATATAAACTGCATCAATATAAACCACATTAAAACAAACCACATTAATATGGCATTAATATAGATTGTGGTAATATAAACTAAATTAATACAAACTGTGTTTTCACCAACCCCATTAATGTGAACAGAATGAATATACTGTAAACCTTGTTAATTTACACAGCATTAGTATATACCACATTAATATTAACCACATTCATATAAACACACCTCTATCACCTTGGTACACACCTGGCTCTCGTCCTGCCCTGAAGCTCGGCTGTCCTGACAGACTCTGCAGGTACAGAAATGGTCTTTTTCCCCTGAAACTGAAACAGTCTTATACATTTTACCCATATTAGAACCAGAGACTTGTTTTAGTCTGTGTTTCACATCATCTCAGCGTCTTTGTTTGTCCATGTTAGAAAAGAAGCACTTGGTGGATTTGATTATTTTGTTTGTATTATGTTGTTTTCTGTGAGCAGAAGGACATCAGGTGGTCTCCGGGTTTCTCCAGATGGGACCGTGGTTGTTTGGCTCCACAGCTGTGTGGCTGTTTATTTTGGGGGTGTTTGTGTTTATTGTTGGTTCTGGTAAACAATTTGGCCAACACCTCACATCAGCTGCTGTTTATTAATCAGCTTTTAATGCAGAAGTTCCTGCTCGTCTTCTCCCAGCATCAGCTTTAAGACAGATGCATTTTTACGGAGCGTCTGCGAGTCGCCGGCCGCCGCTGTCAGTGTGTGCAGATGTAGAGAGATTAACGAGTGTTTACACAGTGTGTGTGTGTGTGTGTGTGGAAAGGTATTACAAACACGCATAACCAACCTCTCCTCTTTCTCTCCCTCTCTCTCTCTCCATTTACTCTCTTTTTCTCTCTCTCTCCATCTCTTTCTCTCTCTCTTTATGCTCTCTCCCTCTCCCTTTTCTCTCTCTCTCTCCCTCTCCTGTCTGTCCGGAATGCAAACACACATTCATCATCCGGCTGTGTGCCCTCGCATCGCGTCTCATCGCTCAGAGGGATCTTCTTTTCTGTTTCTTTTTTTTCTCTTTGTGTTCCCTCATTTTGGAGGTGTGAGACTTGATTCTTTCAGCGTCCTGTTCGTCTCCTGCAGATGGAAGAGGGGGGGTTCTTCTTTTAGTTCAGACTTACTCTCGCACACGTAATGCTGCGCTTGCATGTGATGACGCCGTGTGTTGCCGTTGCTGTGCAGACAGCTTTTGGGTGTGGTTAACGAATGTAACAGGACAGGAGATCCATTTAAAAAAAATAAAAAATGATACACTAATATCATACTTTTGCTTTGAATCATCTTGCTGGTGCAAAAATACTATACACTAAGCCCCCGCCTATACGCGGTTCAGTAGTCGCAACTCCAGTCTCTCGCAGATTTTTTCTGAGAACAGAACTAATAATTGTTTGCGGAAACTGCAGATATCCTCCGCATTTTTTTGCTTTTGTCACGTCCAGGCCTGGGTGCCGGAAGCATTTTTTATTTTTAATGTCGTTGTCCCGGGAGAAGGAGGGGGTTGCGTACGTGCAAAGTCTCAGGTCGTTGTCGGATGGGGAAAGGGGGGGTTTGCACACATGCAGAGTCTCTGCCATTGTCCGAGAAACAAAAAGTGGGGGGAAGAAACGCATGATTTTGAAAAGTGTGGGGGCATGTTTGGCTGTGGCGCTTAGCAAGGCAATCACACTCACCTGAATGGAATGAGCCTCTGCTGCTCAGCACTGCGCCCAAACATAAACAACCCAGCACGAGGACAAGGGAGCGTGGCGGACGAGGCCTGGACGTCACAGCTTTTTTCGTGGCAGTATATAATTTTTCATGCATTTTTGTGCTAAATTATCAAGAAAAATATAATTTTCTGATTTTGTAACATAAAGATTAATGGAAATTCAGCCACATTTCCATATAAAATGTAACTATAATTTTTTGGTGCTGTCCAGAGAACACAAAGCAACTGCATCTTAGGGTGGTGAAATACTGCTGTACTCAGAGGCAGGAAGTTTGAAAGTAGCCAATCCGAGAACGTTATTTATTTTTCCTTGCTGCAGATTGGCTGCTGCCCTCTTCCGCATGGAGCTATCTCGAGTGTTTCTCTGAGTGTTCTCGTGTTTTTCGTTTTGTTCTTCTTAAAGCTTTGTATTTTTATTTCTGTAAATTAAATCAGTTTATTACTGTATTTACCTACTTATACCAAAGAAAATGACAGTGCATACCAAAGAAAACACGTGTGCATAAATTACAATACAGTCTGCACAAGGTTAACATCGTTATTTTACATTCTAGCACTGCGGGAGTTCAGTGCAAACTGTACAGTACGGATTACCTTTACATTTTTTAAGGGTGCTTTTGGAACTTTACTGTATTCTGTCTGTCAAACTGTCTTATCTTTGGCATATTGAGTAGATTAAATGAAAGAAATTGGAACAAATATTTTACTGCGACAGGCTGCAATTTGTCTGAAGATACAAGGTGCCTAGATTAAGGTGTTCTATCCACTCAGCATTCAGCACCACCAGTATACTGATCACCGCCTGATCATCTGGAATCATCTGTACCTGAAAAAGAGAGATTTTGAAAGTCCTTCAGGAAGCCTGGAGAACTGTGACAATTTTTGGAAGCAAAACAGGCAGAAATGAGGGGTGGCACACCAATAGAAGCAAGAGATCCAAGAGATTCTCCAGATTTCAGCACTGACCAATCAGGAATCGGCACCAGTTCAGTACCAGTCTCTATATCTGTATTGGTCAGGTGACTGGGTGTGATGCTCGGTGAAGCCCAGCAACCCCTGGAAATGCATTGAGATTTTACTGAGATTTACTTCAGTGTGACATGTGAACAGGAGTAAAATAAGACCGCTCTTACTGCGCAGGGGGCTCAATGTTTTTATTAATTAAAATCATAAATAAGCATCTGCTGGTCCCCACTGATCTGGTCTGCTTTACTCAGAGAGCTAATGAAGCTCCGTGCTGACGGAGGATTGAGGCCGAGGCCGGAGAGGATTTTCCCAGGCATTCAGAATATTCTGGAGAGGAATCCCTCAGAGGAATGGCGTTCAGAGTTTAGATGTGCATGTGGGTTAACTGAACATGATGATCGCTCAGACGCTCCCTTTAAGCCCTCTGGCCCCTCGTAAATATCCTCCAAAACGTGGGATATGCAAACAGGATAATTCCCTGTGCTTCCTTTCATTCCTCTGTGTGTGTGAGAGCTCTTTCCTTGTCCACATCTGTGAAAAAGACTCTGAATTAAAGTGGAATCTTTCTTCACAGTGGAGGTGAATGGGACCATACGTCTCCAGCAGAAATACAGGCATTTTAGTCACTATCGACAGTGAAGCTCCATGCATCTCTAAGTGTTTATTTGGATACTGATGATGGTAAAATAGTGGAGAATCTGAACTAAATCACTTTTCTTTGGAGACTGTTTTGACACTCTGAATGTATCCTTCCACTGTGAATGGGTTTAGTTTTAGGACCAAAAACTTCTCAAAACTGAGGGAGATTTTAGAGGCAGACTTCTGTTCTAAGGGGGTTTTCTAAGGTAGTGTTAGTGTCAATCTGACCAAGAGAGAGAACTGTCCAAAATGAGAATTATTTTTTACTCACACACACACATATTTAGCTGAGGTCCACATCACTGTTCCTAACAGGCCTGATAGGACCTTCATAAGCAGCTCAGCATCTCTGCTGCATTTCTGTTGGTAGGAAATGAAAGTGATGTAAACCCCTCCCCTTTTTAAATTATTGTTTTGTTTTACTTCGATTCTGTCCATTCTAGAATCAGTGTACGCAGTGCCAGTTCTTACAAATCTCTTTATTTTCTTGCAATAAATAAATAAATATAAATATAAGTTAATAGATGTATGAATTTAATGACTAATTTAAAAATTGATTTTAAAACGAATTAATTTATTGATAGATTGATTATTTGATTAACTGATTGATAGGCTGGATTAATTTATTGAAACGCTGATTAATTCATAAATAGGTTGATTCATTTACCAATAAACGAATTAATTTATTGGTAGGCCAATTATTTCTAGACTGATACATTTATTGACAGACTAATTAATTGATAGGCTGATTAATGCAATGATAAACTGATACATTTACTGACAGGTTAAATAATTACTTTAATCAGATATTGCTGCCATATGAAGAAATAAATATATATTTTAAAGACACAAAGATGAGTTTTTATGATTTGAAATGATAATGGTCCGTTTATGACCTGCTTATTTCTCACATCTGCTTCAATCATGATTTCTGTTCATTAATTTTATTATAACATTGAATTTATCTAGGATTTAAATCTAGAATTTAATTCCTAAATATAATAACCCCCCATATAATATGAGTCCCTAATTTAAAAAATCTTTTTTTGTGAATCTGGGGTAAAAATGAATTTATGTGACATTAAACATGGATATTTGGATGTTAGATGTTTCAGCCACAGTTCAGGTGTAAAGAGGTGAAGCTCAGTGAAATCCTCCCCAGCACCCACACTGATTTTTCTCCAGCCATGTCCCGACCTGCAGGAATATGACGGGACATCCCGTATGTAAGAGGGCCTCCTGTGGTGTTAACACACCCCAACCCAGCACTGCCTCACTCAAACAGCAACATAAACATGTCTGACCATGATTTATACCATCGTCTGACCTCACACTCACACTGAAATAAACCAGAAGATTGAGGCTGAGCACGGCGTCCATAGTGGATATGGAATAATTCATAGTAGATACGGAAAAATTAATAACAGATACGGAATAATTCATTGTAGACATTTAATAAATCATAATAGACATGGAATTATTCATAGTGGATACTGTTACAATTATAGTGGATCATAGTGGATACTGATACAATTATAAGGTTATTTACTGAATAAAATGACAACAAAAAGCCTGCAGTTCCTGCTTGAACAAGGAATTGTGTGTTTAACCAATGAGCCATGAGTCATAATTACACTTCAGGCAGGGGAAGCTCATTATAGCGCCCCCCACATGGAAACACACAGCTAAAACGTGAGGCAGGTGAAGCTGTGCAGTTCTTTTTGACAGGAAGAAACACTCCTGCGTGACTTTTCTGGATTTCGAAGTCAAAGCCGAGACGTAAACCTTCCATTTCTTCCGTGTGTGATCAGCTTGTACGTCACACACATCGTCCGAATGTGAGGCTGCGGACTGATGCCGTCATCCCTCATAAACTCCACTGTAAACGAGCGCCGGCTCCGAGCAGAGCGTCTTGTTTTTCTCTTTGTCGTGCAGCTTGTTAAGCTTGACAGGAGAAAGTCTGGCCTTCGCTTAGGATCCCCCAAAACCAGGGGCAGCCCCTCCAGCCTGGGCAGGGCCGGGTAAATGAGGCATCCTATAACCGTTAGATCAGCGAGGTGCAGGTTTGGGTGGGCTGCACAAACAGCACCAGGTTTTTTTGATAAGAAATGTCCACAATTCAAAAAACACTCTATGCTGGAGCTCCGAGCCAAAAGAGTTCATGACTTCATTTTCTTATTGGCTCCCATGAGCAGCTTTTTGCTAGTCAGGCTAATCGCCCCTCTCCTCAGACCCCCCGGTTGCCTTGGGCACAAATAGACAAACAGAGCTCTCCCCGTGGCAATCCGGACTCAGCAGAGGCGTCGGACCCGTTTGATGTGACGGAGTGTGACTCACCGTGTTTAAATCATTACCTGATGATCATCGTCACAGCGCCGCTCACTTGTTCAGCAACAAAATAACACTGACCTTTAGAAACGCTGAGCTCACTTGTATTATTGAATTAAAGTTCTGAAGCCGCAGTTCGGCCAAAGTGCTGATTCTTCCAGCGCTCCATGTTTTAGCGCCGGAGGAAAAGCCGTGGAGGCCAAGCGTGCTGGTTAGCATGGTGTTAACTACAGGCCTGAATCATCTCAGCATGTGGAGGTGTTCTGGGATCTGTAATAGACTTGTTCATATGATTTCTGAGGCTGTATGACAAAAAGATGGACCGACGTAATGTTTTAGCTGTGCTTTCATAAGTTGATTTTCATGATCAGTTTCTGAACATCTCCACAGGTTTAGAGGTGAATGTGTGAAAGTCTTGGGCAGTATCCATATTTTTATACTGTACTGACATTAGACTGTGATATTTAACCTAATTTGTTGTTGGGGCATGGGGTTTAGGTTTGGTTTCGCCAGTGTTTCTTCAAAGGGTTTTTATTTGTGTTATTTGGTGGGCGTGGGGGGTGGTGTGAGATAACTGAGAGTCAAAGCAGACAAGATGTGAGCTCGAACATTTAATACAAATACAAACACAAACATGAATGAGGGGTTTAACAAAAAAACATGACAAAATATTAACACGTATAACAAAGACATGAACACCATAGATACTAAAGACGTGCAAACAAGTTTAACAAAAGTGTGCAAAATGCAACAACAAGAGATATTTTCACATAGTAGGGTTTTACCAGAAATTTACAAAGAATCAACAAACACAGACTGAAACACAGGGTGTTTTATACACTGCTTAGACATCAGAAACACCAGGGCAGGGGAGAAGACAGAAACAGGTGAACAGGATAACAAGGGGGCAGGGCTAAGCCTCACATGGAATACAAACCCATAAACAAAGCCACATGGCGAACAACATGACAAGAAAATGAGAAAAAAGAACCTTACAAAAAGCCAAATAACTGGAAAATTGTGAGAACATTACAGTCTTTATACGGTGCATTTTTTTACATCAATGGGGAGGGGCTTATTAAGAGTCATACCATAATTATTTCTACATACCGCACTATACTGTCATAACCTCACAGTCTCACATCCTCATGTCAACCAGGCCTAGAGTCTGATGATTTAGGCAGTGAGCACTATGTGGATTAGCACACATACATTTCCATCATTCGTTAACTATGTTAGCCTCATGGCTCCAGTGCTAACAGTAAAGAAGCCATGTTGTTTCTCTGAGCAAGAACATTCTAGTTGCTCTTTGGAAAACTGCCACCCTGCTTCTCTCTCTCTCTCTCCGTTTATTAGCCGCAGACGTTTCTGTTAGCCACTAATTACTACAGCTCCGACCGCCTGACCCCAGCAGCACACGAGTGTTCCATTGGCTAAAGGGGGGAAAAAGAGTTCACACTTTTATGGTTAACGGCTGGCAGGGTTTGACTCTGCTGCCGCACGAGGATCTTTTTCAAATGGGTTCCACACTCTCGTTAACTACTCACATTCTTCTGAGTTTATGGCAACAGCTCCTCATTTTAAATTTTTTAGAGAGGATCTCATAGATATTCTATTATGGTCAGAATTCTGTTTGCAAACAGAAAAGAGTCAGAAGTACAGATTCTGTCTATATAGGATGGAAATCTGCATAAATGCAATCAATTATGTAACTCATTGGAATGGAATGAATTATTCAAAGCTAATTAAAACAAAAGTTTAGCGTCACTTTTCATAATATTTGATGTTATTTTATTCTAGTATAAATCATACAGGGTTGCTTGGAATGCCATGAGCTGGACTCCAGGAAACACTTTTGAAGATTCTTCAAAAGCATTTCGGAAAAAATGAGCTGTTAATTGATAAACCAGCCACCCCGCAGTGCAGTGTGTAGCTGAGAGAATAAGCAGCGTTCAGCAGGTCCAAGCAGTGAGAAACTGAATTTTCTGACTGCTGGTGAAAGAGGACTATTTGAATTGATTTAAAGACTAAGATCAACCAATGCCAGATTTCAACATTTTATCTCAAGCGGTTTTTGAGATATTTGTCAGTTGTGGTGCTCCCTATGAAATCATGAAATTTGGAATGTTTCTAAATATTGTGGCAGTGATGTGGAGTGTCAGATACTGCAATTTTACGTCTAAAGATATTAGCTAATGAAGTGCTAGGTTTTTGCACTGACTAGGTGGGGCTAGACCCCAAATGAGCCGTAATGTGCTAGGGTCATGTGCCTCCTTGAGGCCAACTTGCCACACAAACTTTGTCATTTTTGCAAAAAATAACTGTCAATCTATTGCTCAAAAAATACTTTGCGCTTACCCAACTATAGTGTAGTGTAAAGTGTGAAGTAACCATTTGCCATACATGAACACACCACAGCACACAATGTGAACAGTACAAAACTCTTCACTGCATTTAACCCATTCACCAATGTGAAGCAGCGGGCAGCCAGGAACACAGCGCCCGGGGAGCAGTGTGTGGGGACAGTCCCTTGCTCAAGGGAACCTCAGAGGTGCCACTAGCAATCTTGGGATTTGAATCCATGACTTTCTGATCACAGGGGCAACGCCCTAACCACTAGGGGGCGGTCATGCAGGACCCTTGCGTAATTTGCTGGGTCCTACACAACTTAAGTAGTGAGTGTATAAACCCAACTGGTTCTTGTCATCAAAACATGCCCAGAAAAACATAATTTTAACAACTGATTTAACAATCAATATCGTCACTTATTGTAGCTCAGACAGCACCTCCAGACTTCAGATGCTGGGATGTCAGGTCCACGGAGGAGCTTCCTCATTTATCACTGCAGTGAAAGCGACTGAGGTTAAGAAAAGCAAT
>JBBIGA010119151.1:0-15737 GCA_037576975.1 Alestes dentex | reverse complement strand
TGCTGGGATGTCAGGTCCACGGAGGAGCTTCCTCATTTATCACTGCAGTGAAAGCGACTGAGGTTAAGAAAAGCAATGAAGGGTCTTTAGTTGAGATCCATATCTGCTCCTGGTCCTCCTGAGAAGATCCAGCTCTTCAGGACTAAGTGGCCACTTCTCCCTGTCTGCACTTGAGCTGGAGGAGGAGCCGAGGTGTATAGAGTGTTCTACAGCCAGGCTAACATGAAGGCTTTAGTGAAAAAATGACTTTAGATGAAGTACAAACATAGCAGCATATAGAGTAACGTCATCATCATCATCATCACTCTTTATTTATAGTAGTGGAACTTCTGAGAAAATCCACCATCCATTAGCACAGGAAAGGTGGTCTCCAAAGCGTTCTGTACATCACTTATATATAAAAAACTGTCTTCTCTGGGTGGGTACAGTGGTCCTCCCTCGTCCCCATCATTCATTATAACTGACCTCTCTTTCTCTGGGTGGGTATGGTGGTCCTCCCTCTCCCCACATCACACATAATTACTGTCCTTTGTCTCTCTGGGTGAGTAGGGTGGTCTTCACTCTCTCGCTCATCGCTCAATGTGATGTTAGCCAGCGTGAGCATCTGTTAGCTGATGTGACAGAATTAGCGGTTAGCGTTCTCCTCCAAGCGTGTTGAGCTGTCCGTTGCATTGGTGGCAGTTTGCGAAGTTGTGGTGGGTAAAGATCCAAAATGCTAATTGGTTATGTAGTGATCCATTTCAGTATTTAATTACTTATAAATAATGGTGTAATGAGTTGCTTGTTTTCTAGACCACTGTATAGGTCTGGACAGCTGGAGAAGGTCTCCTGTGGACCATTACAAGCTGATATACTGCAGCATCTGGAAGAGAATTTACAGCCTGATGAAACTGGATACTAATCACTACATGAGCTTTAGCACCTCCTGACAGGTCTGGAGCTGATAAGGAGGAACAAAGTGACTCCTGTGGAGATAAGAGTAGGACCGTATCTCACACTCTCATTCCCTGATAAGAGAACAAGAGCCTTAAACTTCAGGACCTGAAGGCCAGGATCTGCTCTACAAGCCAAATGTTCAGCTTCGCTAAAAACAAATTAGACTGCATTTCTGCTGGAAAATGTAAACTGCAGCCTCAGCATTAAAACTGTATTCATTCCCAAAGTGACTAGCCCCTCCGCTCTCTCTCCAGTCATTGCTGAGGTGACTCACCCACAAAATTCCAAACTGTAAACGATCGATACTCGCCCCCGATCATCTGATTGAAAAGTTAGGGGTGGGGTATAATGCATGTAATAATGCTGGAACAGTGCCAATATCTCAAATGGCCTATGAGGACAAGCGGTGCCAAAATCCTATTAACAATATATATATACAATTTAGGAAGAATAAGAAGAGATCTTGTTTTTCCTAAAATTAGTCTTTGTTCCTGTTTCTGTAAGTCAGGGCTGAGTGCCAGCCATGAGAAGAGCTGGTGGTACAGTCTGATGTTCTTCACCACAGAATAGCGTCCTGACCTTCCTTTACCAGAGCCATTTCTATGCTATTTATGCTTGCGTTGTTTTTAAGAATACATAGCACACAAAAGTTAAAGAATCTAAAATGACCACCAGGACAATGATTACACATAGAATATAGATCAAATGTGTACTTATTATATGAATATTGTAAATTAAGCTAAGGTATTTTCTACATTTCTCTCATAAAGGTTAGAAAAATTCTTAATGAATCTGCATGAGTTCCACACGTAACATCCACCAATGCATAATGACGCTGCAGAGCTCTTTGGTCCTCCTGAATTGTCACAGACACAGGCCATCATTTTTTTACTTTGATTGTGGCCTACAAGTCAGTTCATATAGTTTTTATATTTTGTAATTAGTTTGTAATGAGGCTGTAACAAGTGTGTAACAAGTCTGTAATTAATCTGTAACGAGGCTGGGACAAGTCTGTGATGAGTCTGTTGCGAGTCTGGAACAAATCTAGGACGAATCTGTAATGAATCTGTTAAGAGTCTGGGACAAACCTAATGAATCTAATAAAACAAGGCTGGAACAAGTCTGTGATTATGTTGGGATGAGGCTGGGAGGAGGCTGTAACAAGTCTGTAATGAATCTATAATCAAGTTGAAACAAGGTTGTAATGAGTGTGTAACAAACGGATATAGGCTTGGGACAAGTCTGGGATGAGTCTGGGATGAGTCTGGGATGAGTCTGGGATGTTCAGAAGTTCAGAGCACAGCACAGCCACACTGATGGACAGTTTTGGCTAAACCAGACACCAATAAACAAACTTATGTGTGAAATGTTGTTTTCCCGTATGGCTCGTGGCGTTAATCGATATGTAATCTGAAGGCAAACAGTAACTTTGGCAGATCATAACTTCATCGTGTCGAGGTTAACACGAGCATCTGGAGGAATCTGCATTCTCTCCCAGCAGCTTTGACTCATTTGTGTGAGATCAGTCAGCGTCGATCTGTTTTATGGCTCCTCACAGGCGTTCATGGAACATTTGTGGTCTGATGCGGAGTGTAACCAATCTAGGCCTTAATCGGCCCTTCAAACGGCAGGAACATGACGCCGGGCTTTGATGGCCACGGGGCGACAACTGACAGGATGCAGAGCTGGAGAGAACTGCCCGGCTTATGAGGACTAGACGTTAACCCTTAGGGGTCTGGACTGATTGTCGCATGTTGTTACATCACTTTTTAAACGTGATGATGTTTATTCTGCAATAATGCGTCACATCATTGATTATGTTTAGATTCTGTTGCAGCAGATCTTTCACTTTTTCACCCCTTGGTTCAATGTAAAAATGTGTTCAGCATCTCTTCTTTATACCAAACGACAATAACTTTCCATTAAATCCAATTTATGATAAAATATCTCCCACATGTGGTCTGGATCATACATTTACACACTCTTTCTCCAGTAGCGACCCCTACAGGTGAAGTGTGGTACATTAGGGCCCTCTTTAGTCATTTAATCAGTCAAAAACAGGCCTCAAAGCTGCCTCATTTGATTTGAGGGGGGAACCCAACAATATTAAATATTTGCGGAATAACTTTTATGTAACCACCCACGGCGGGGAAGCGAAAAGCCAGAGATGACTTGAAAGGGGTTTCCAGTACAAAGGCAGTGGAGAGCGCAAGGCGAGGAGAGGAGAGGAGCGTGGAGCATGTGGCAGAGAGTAGACCTCCCATACCGAGCGGAAACACGACACACTCTACTGGCATCAGCACAAAGGTCTTAGCAGAAAAAAACCAAACAGCTAATCATGATCGTTACTGCAGTAATATCCTGTTTTTGCTGAACATGTGCTCAGATTGGGGTGAAGCAAAACTCACTTTTCCTAGACTTTTTCTGGAAGGTTTCATGCCGGCTATTTCAGAAAATGCACCTAATATTTCCCAAATCTGCCTGTCTGCACTCGAGAAACAGTCTTGAGAGCATGCTGGCCCCACAGGAGGCAGGAAAACATCTAAACTTCTTCAAAATATGGAGCACGGAGTGGCAGAGAGGGCAAGGTGGTCTATTCCTAAAGCAACAATGCAGGAGCTATGGAAACAAACGTAGTTACAATAAAACAAATGTAAATTAAATAAACCTTGACCAAACTTGACAAGACCCTCCGCCATGTCAGACACACTCTCAGCATGTCATCCACACCCACCAAAAACACAGAAACATTTTGGAGGTTCTATACTCTGGAGATGTTCCAAAGGCCCAGTTTTCAGTGGAGTGAAAGAGGGTCTCAGTCTCCAGAGCTAGGGTCGAATCATCAGAGCAGGTTGTGTTTTCTGCCAAATCACATTCAGGATGCTGTGTTGTGGTGGTTTGCACTTTAAATTGCATGAAGAGAGGCAGTTAGTGCTCTGCCTGGGTCAGTATGGATGGTTACATAATAAAAACAATAATAATAATAATAATAATAATAGTAATAAACTTCAATTATTTAGCTCAGGGTGCATTTAGCTCAAGATTTATTTTGGATGGACCTTCAGCCGCAGTATTCCCTGTAAGGCCACGAGAGCGAAGCAGTGTAAATGTGTGCATGTGTGCATGCTTTTGTCCTTAACACACAGACATCACCCCCCCACCCCCCACGCACACACACCCACCCACCAACCCACCTACCCATAGTGAGCACATAAATGCCAAGCATCCTGTCCTGCTCCCCCACTGCTTTCACTGTCCCTCCAGCCCCCTCCAGACTCTACTGTCTCTACAGCTTACACCTGTACGTGTGTGTGTGTGTGTTCTCTTACCTCTTGTCTCCTGTTCCTCGCAGCTTGTGACTGTCATCCCGTGGGGGCCGCGGGCAAAACCTGTAACCAAACCACAGGCCAGTGCCCATGTAAAGACGGTGTGACCGGTATCACATGCAACCGCTGCGCTAAGGGCTACCAGCAGAGCCGTTCGCCCATTGCGCCCTGCATAAGTACGTGGACCACCTCTCAACCATCACCCAATGAGTGCACTCAGAAAAACAAGGACTTAGAGCACTGCTTTCCCAAACTTTGCCCTGCAGAACCCCTGGCCTGCACATTTTGGTGACTTCTTTCCTTCACACCAGATTCGGACATAAGGCCCAACAAATACCAACAAACGGGAATGGGAATTTTCAGGTTCGTTTTGGGATGTGCTAAGACAACTGCAAACCTCACAACTTTGGTGTTTGTTGGAGAATGTTGAGTGAATGTGCTTGGCTTGGACACCTCCAGTTGGTTTAGGGCAGGGGTCCCATCTCCTGTCCTGGAAGGCTGGTGTCCGAAACAGTTTAGTAGTCCCCCTCCTCAAACCTGGCAATTCCATAATTGAGTCCTAAACCAACTGAAGTTTTCCAAGCCAAGAACCATTTAGGAACTAGTGTTTTTAAAGGCTATTTACCCAACATTTTTTGGCAAACTCCAGCATCCATTGGTTTGGAACCTTTATATTTTCTGGAGATTCACTTTTAAAATGGTTCTATACACCTTTTTCATCTCATTCATTGGGAGGTTCTTTAACGAATCATCCACTGAAAAATTCCTCAGGGAACAACAAGTGGTTCCCAAAAACCCTTTGACACCATAATTTTAAGTCTATTGTTGAAGGGTGGGGGATACACTAAAATGTGCAGGGGAGAGGGTACTCAGTGATCAGGGTTGGGAACTGTTGGCTTATGGCAAGGGTGCCCAATTGCAGTCCTAGAGGTTTGTTGTCCAGCACACGTTGGTGGTTCCCCTCCTCAAACACACTCACTAAACCTGGTAATTAACAGGTGGGTTGAACCAAGTGAGTTTGAGCAGGGAGATCACCAAATCCACCCAGGACTGGAGTTTGGGATCCCTGGCTTAGGGGATGTTCAAACAATGCCATCGTAACAGTGTTCTCAGAAGAAAATTAATCTTCATTAAGGTTTGATTACAGGGTTCCTGACTATCTAGCTAAGAGCCAGCAACACATGCAGGGTTTAACTGGCCAAATTGATCTTTATTGATACATGCCAATAAACTACATCCAAGTAAATCGAGTAGCAAACAGGTCCTGTCAGCTGCAAACATTCTGTGACCGCCATGGTAACAAACTTTGCCAGTTTGACACCCAACAACACCCTTGATTTCATCCTGGAATGAAACATGTTTAACTGGTGCTTTTGTCAGTGAAAGAACTCTTAAAAATCCAAGGAAAACCGATCACTCTGGAGACATTCCTGGCAGGGAGCGCAGAAGGCTAAATCAAAGCAGAAACACGATACCTTTTGATTTTCCTGGGAAAGTCATACACATCAGGGACATGCGAAACTTGTAAAGACAGACGTCCTTGTGACTTAATTGAAAATATTCGCGAAAGTAATCTGTTTTTGTTTTATAAGTCTAAATTAGTCTCATCCATCCCGAACCCTTAGCCAAGCTGAGCTCCAGTCTGAGAACTGAAACCAGCCACTATCGTCTCAACACATGACCACAGATGCATTTTAGGGACACACTGGTGTGGTGGATCTCAGTGCCACATCCCCAGTCAGCTTCTGTTCTAAACACAGAGCACAGACAAGCAAAGTCAGTACAGTAGAGAGGGTGCAGTCGTCCAAGGAGTGCACCCTGGAATAATGGGCTTCTTTGGCCTGAATGTCTAATCAGTCTGGATATTAAAACGCTTTATGGATCTAATATGGTTTCATAATAAGGACCATACCATAACAGCATAAGTTTTGTTCCCTGGCAAAGGCATAAGTTTTGTTCCCTGGCAAAGGCACCCAGGTCACTAACGACCTCTCTGAGCTCCAGGATTCTTGCTGAGTCATCTCTTAATATGTTTACGAGATTTATTCGGGCACAGATGAAAGACAAACTATCCCGATAAGGACCATGTTTTTTTGTCAAAAGACTTGATTCTTTCTTTCTTCCTTCCAGGACACACCCCCTTCTAACCCCCACCCCCCGCATGCCCACCACCACCAACACAAAGCACCTGCTCACTCCTTTAAAAGCTCCTTCTTTATTGCAGCAGCTTTCTTTCTTGATGTTTAGTTCATTTTTTAGTCCTCTGTTTTGTCCCATTGTCTTTATTTCCCTGCAAATGAGACTAAAGACCAAAAGTCAGATCACCCTTATTATTTGCCTCCCTTTTCGAGGACATGCTGTCTCTGTGCATGGCTTCGTCAAGCGTACTTTCCTTCCAAACGTAAATGAATCGTAAAGAAATGGAAAGAGGGACGAAAGAATCAAGTCTTAATGCAGGCATTTCCGTACTTGAATTATGTGCTATGCATCAAGTACAAACCTTCAAATATAAGGAAGGAAATCAAGGACCAATTTCCTGGACCCAGGATAACCCTGCGCCTAGACTAAATTGGGCTTTTAATGGGAAAACACTACTGGCATTGCAGTTTAGTCCAAGACTAGGCCTACATCCACAAAACTGATCTGTTTAGAGTTCTGTGTTCAGGTTGACTTTTTTTTAACTATGTATTCTTTGTTGGACACAGAAATTCCAGTTGCACCACCAACAACCACAGCGAGCAGCCCGGAGGAACCAGCAGGTGAGCGCTTTTGATTTTGTGATACTTTAGAGTACTTTGGTTAACGAGCAGCGTCAGATTAGCACCTGCTGTTGACAGCCGTGCATGTTTCATCAACCCGGCATCATTATGCATCTCAGCCGTCCACATGCGGCTTCACGAGGGCCCATCTCCGAGCCCATGCGTCACCACAGTTCATAAATTTTGAATCAATTAGCCACGGCCTGGAGCTCTCGCTCCTTTAATCTTTATCTCCGACTGCAGTTAATTGGTGTAAGTGGCTCGCAGCGGGGTGCTGAAGCTCTGCGGCGCTGGGCCTCGTTCCTGTTGATTTGTTGATTTTATTATTTTCCCGTTTCTCGATCCCACAAGTGGGACTTGACTCTCCCTCACTAATCCGGGAGAGGAACCGCCGAACATATTTTTTGGGAAGTATCTTCCTCCCTAGATTAGCTCCCCCGACATGCCTCCAACTCTTCCACACAGCCGAGGAGGAGGAAAAAAAACTCAGAATTAACTTCTAGCCAAATTTTTCTCTCCGTGTTGAAATGGCATTTGCAAGCGCACCGACGCGTTTTGCGCACACAAAGAGAAACATTTACGGAATCTGGAGTGAATGAAGATGTTTTGGTTTCGTCCGCGTGGAGAGAGGGTTTTGTTGAAGGAACGTTCGTCATTCTCACGGACGGTGGAATCCTGGCGTGCAAGAAATCACTGCAGCTGTTGGTGGAGCGTTGCGGGTTTCTAATGCTTCACTGACAGATAAGATTGACAGCCAAGCTGCTGGGGCACCCCCCCCCCATTCTCTCTCTCTCTCTCTCTCTCTCTCTATCAGTCTCTCTCTATCAGTCTCTCTATCACCCCCAGAGACCCAGAGACCCCATACCTATCCATTTTCTCTCTCCCTTCTGCAAGCCTCCAAATCCCCCCAAGTAAACCCCTCAAACCTCCCTCGTTCCCTCTTCACATTTCCTCACACATGTTCCTAACTCATGTGTTCACTCAGTTCTGGCTATCCTGTCTTTCCAAAGCTTTCCACAACGTACAGCAGCAAAATAATGCATGAAAAATGGTAATTATGAGATTTTATGATGTAATTATGAAATGAGCACCTATTTATTTAATCTATCTTCTTGTTTCTTGTTGTTGCAAAACAGAATATTCTTCAAAACAGTCAATGCACAAAATATTTCAAATAGAAGTGACATAAAATCTGTGATATGAAATATATATTTAAAATCAAACATCAGACTATGAGCTCATTGGGAAACATTTCAAATTTGACACCCAAGTCAGTATTCAAATCAGTGAAATTGGGAATCATTCACAAGGCATATCATTATTACAAGACCTAAATGTAGTAAGAAGAACAATGAAACAATGAAATCTTGTTTCTCGTTATTACAAAAAAGTTGGTTTTTTTTCAAAACAGTTCATTTGCTGTAGGAAATGTTTTCAAAAGAAGTGATACAAAACCTGTGAATTAAGAATCTTTTTAAAACCAAGCATCTGACTATGAGCTTACTGTGAAATGTTCAGAAACATGAAATGGGAATCATTCATGAGCAGTTTGGATCTTTGATTCATTTTATGACCAGACTGGTGTCCAGTTGTGCCGATAATTTCAGAAAAGTGGTGCTGTCTGTTAGCTTGATTGAGCTCGGCAGACGGGAACCCAACTCGGGACCCTCAGAATGTTTAACCCATCTGGGTCGAGGGCAGCCGTCCACGGAAACTCCGGCATTCCAGACCGGGCTGGAAGAAAGGTGGTGCACACACACACACCCACACATATTTGAGTGGCCCCGTCAAAACGGGCCCTCAGGACCACCCAAGCTCCCTGCTATGAGAATGCATACATTATCCCATCTCTCAGACCAGCTCACCTCATGACGGAACCGAGTGAAGAACATGATCTCATCCAGCATGATGATTGCAAACAGATGTGCTACTCTTATCAGGGCATCTCTCCACCCTGTCCTTTCAGCAGCCGCCAACACAGAGGGGACCGGACAGACAGAAGGAAAGAAAGAAAGAAAGAAAGAAAGAAAGAAAGAAAGAAAGAAAGACAGACAGAAAGAAAAAAAGTTTGGAAGCAGGTGTCTGGATTAGTTACTTCGGGACGCACTGCAATTTGATTATAATCAGAATCAGAAAACTTTATTGATCCCAGAGGAAATTTTCATCCAGTATGAATTTGCAGTGTGTGTAGTTTTTACAGTAATATTTGGGGAGTGATTTAATCCAGTTTGAAGCTGCAGTGTTTGTGTTTGTACAGTGTAACTTTAATAACTGCGAAGTGATTTTAATCCAGTATGAATGTGTTTTGTGTGTAAAGGTCAACACCGAGAGAGAGAGTGGACAGAGGGATATTAATCTATCTGTAGTACTTGGTGTCTGGGCCGCATGGTGAAGTGGAATGCGTGGTGAATATCTCCGATTGTTGAGCTGAGACAAGACATTATCGAGCCACTCCCAGTCCCCTGTTCAATCTCACACACTTTTCCAAATGTTTACTGTAAAATATAAGCGAGACTAGCAATTATATTGACTGTGGGTAGGTTCTTCGAACCTAGTTTTTTAAACCAGCACTAGTTCTACTCCACCAGTAGAGAAAGAGGTACAGAATGGGGACATTCTCTGGTCCTGTCGTGAATATGAAGAGCTGTTGGCTAATTTATGGTTTCTTTACTCATGTCTCACAGCCTGAGGCAGCTGAGGATGAGCCAGGTGGTTTGTGTACTGTAAAGAAGATCACCCAGCCTTGTTCTCCTGCCTTTGGGATGGTGTTTCCAGGCCCTGCACAAAAACAAAGCCTGCAGAATCTCTGGAGCAGAACCGCATGCGCTGTCAGGATACAGCAGACCCCTTTCCTTCCCTGCTCTTCAAACTGTGAAAAGAAAAAGGGAGCGAGGGGAGGAACGACAAGGCTCCGTTTTTCTGGAGAAGGTCCATTGCTCCATTGAGAGTGTATTCCAGCAGGAGTCTGGGGCTCCGGCTATAATCTAATTACATGCTTTATTTGCGGCAATTTGTTTCTCAATCAGTCTCATTGTGTGTGGAAAAAGCCTTCCCTCTGTGCTTTTTTTTCACACCTCCCCGTTACAGTTTCCAGATCAGCACTGGGGGCTGAAACACAATGCCTGTTGCGCTGAGGCCCAGTGGAAACAGGCCTGGGGTCTGCCCTAGGTTTCTTTGGGCTCGGTACAGTGTCTGGTTGTCTCTGGCAGATGAAAAACCCAGCAGGGGAGATTGTCGATGCTTTTCTATGGCTGGCAAAATGCTGAATCACTTGCTCACTGGACCGAAGGGTTGTTCTGTACCCAATCTCAGTATGCACAGCTTTGTCTGGAGACCAGGGGGACCGGGGAATGCGTCCACCAATGGCTCTCACAACGGGGGTCTTCCACAGTCAGCTTGTAGCTGGTGCCTTGCTCTCTCATTCCCGCAATGTCAAACAAGCCTTACCTCCTTGCTCTAACACCCGCCCGCTCTCTTGTTCTCCACCGTTGCCAGCGGGACCTGACGCGGTCCCGAAAAGCCCTCCAGCCTTTTCTTTCATCCAAAAAGAGGCGAGAAAAACATTCGTTAAGGCAGCACCTCCTTCTGTGTGAGCGTTGTGACAGGAGCTTGAGCTAAACCCACTTCCCCTTTACTTGAGAGGCAGCACAATCGGTACATTTGTCCAGCCTGTGGGGGACTTGCTAGTGAGAAATGAGGGCTATCAAAGGAAAGTGTCATGATTCCATTAAACAGGGCTACGGAAAACAAAGGCCGCTCGTTTGATAACCCCCATTTACATGGAAATGAGGCTGCCACCGTATGGACTCTTCAATTTAACTTAGTTTGCCATTTTGTTGCCATTTCTGATGCACTGTGTATGTCTGTGCTGATTCGGGGTTTACGGGACACCCATTCCCTCTTTGCATCTTCCACGAGCCCTCGTCCTCCCCCTACCACGAGCCCTGCCCTGGAAATTCTCCTTTTCTCCTGCATTTTTTTCTCATACCGCCGTTGTCGAGGCAACCTCTTTCAGACGGGGAGAAAAGGGTCTGTAAGGGAAAGTGAAAAGCAGGCATGGAGTGAGGGTCGCCAAAAAACAATGCAGTTTGTTCATATGCAGGCAAGCTGAAAAGACCCCCAACCCCTTTACCGAAGAGTGCCACCCCCTACCATCTCCTTCATCCATCTACCAAAAGAGAGACCATGTCAATGTGTGGGGTGAAGGGAATAGAGCGAAGTGTCTGCATTAAATTGTACGTTTTTAAATGTTTTAGGGAGTGGTTCTTTTGCGGGATGTATCAACACACAGCGCTCTCTGGTGCTTTCTCTGCTAGCTCCTTGTTAAGACCATATGGATGCTTATCTGACTGATCTGGGCCTTGGGTAAAATGCCACATATCTATTTGTCTTTGTCCTTTGTAAGGTATTTATTTTTAGACACCAGAAGACTTTTTTAACACTTCACAGGCCGCTAATTTTTCCCCCTGACCTCCCATTGTGTTGCATCGACCCCAACCCACATTGCCATCTCCCTGGGTGCTGAACCAATAAATGCCAAAGGTTGAAACGGCCCTGGGGGTCGGGAAGTTTGGGGGGAGCAGGGGCCGCAGGGTCGAGCAGACGCAAAGGTTGAGTTGACAAGGTGGGGAAGGGAGGGAGGGGGTCGACCCACAGGCCGTTCCTCAGTCCCATGGTGGTACTTTGACAGCAGAGAGGGGAGGGGGCAAGAAATTAGCATGGCGCAAAAAAAAAACCCTGGGTGGCTTGAATGCTCTTGGCCCCAAAGGTCTCCCATCAGAGCAAGGGAGGGTCCAGACATCCAGAGGGCAGAAAGAGCAAGACCTTTTGTCTGTTGCTTTTCTAAAGGAGCGAGGGCTCTCTCTGCTCAATGCCTCTTCAGCTGAAGGGGGCAGATGGGTGCAGCGTGAAGCAGGGGCTCCCAAGATAGACAAGCTGTTTGGAGAGGTGTCTCTCTTCTTGTCACACTCTGTCTTCTCTTTTCTTTCTTTCTTTTGCAGGATGCATTTTAATTTGCCCATTCTGTCTCTCTCTCTCTCTCTGTTTCTCCCTCTCTCCCTCTCTCCCAAACACAGACTGTGACTCCTACTGCAAGGCGTCCAAAGGAAAGCTGAAGATCAACATGAAGAAGTACTGCAAGAAAGATTACGGTGAGTTGTCAGGTTGGCACAACACACACACACAAACTGCGGGCGGTTCAAACCCATGCCCTCTGCTACATCTATATCTCGCATCCGAAGCTGAAGTCTTCAGTTCCCCAGGGCACCCTCAGCCTTGCTCCATTGTGGTGATGGCTTACTCAGGGCTTTCAAGAATAAAGTCAAAGGATCAAACAGGAGGAAAGGCCATCAGCGCAGGGCTTAGGGGAGGCTGTGGTGCTGACGGACAGCCCAGCAGGTATTCAGGCCCAAAGCGGATCAAGTCAAGGCAGTGTGACGGACGGAGGGGAGCAGGGTGCTCGGGTAGATCCTCATTAAGGGAAGCGCTGGTCCCACAGCAGCATTCCTGAGGCCAGCAGGCATTCTCTTGTCTCTGAATGCAGCAGATGTGCAGCCCCTCTCTCCCTCCGAGGTGAGGCCGTTTCATCAGTCAAGCAAGACACAGAGGAACTTAAAGAGCTTAGCAGCTTCTAATGGCAACCAGGCCGTTCCCCGCAGCATGTTTATTCATCTTATTTGTATCGTCACCATAGACACAGCTGAGACACTCATCTGATATGAAATGACTCAGAATGTACAGCTGTGGAAATACAGAATACCTCAAAAAGTTATTATTACAGTTATTACTTTAAAACAGGGCTTTTAAATCAAATTTCAGTGGAATTTTTAGATGTAAGTACTGTTCAACGACCTACAGGAGGTCTGGGGCTTTCTGCTGAAGTACTGAGTGTCTCCACTGAGCCCAGATGAACCTCAATGTGGGCAACTCAAGTTCTGGTGACAGACAGGCAGGCTAGGGTAGGGTAGGGTAGAAGGTGGCCTTTCCCGCAGGCCTGGCACGTGCCTCGCCTACAGTAATGGGAACCCCATCAGGAGAAGAGCAGCAGACCCACCACCCTCCTGCAGGTTCATCTCTGCATGGGTTTCTCCTCGTCCCTCTGAAGGCAGCACTGTAGGGGGAATACATTACCTTCAGCCCATTTGCTCGTTTATTATGGCCCCCACGGGGTCAGCCTACAGAGCCTCTCAATTATGAATTGCTGGCACTTTCCCCGCCGCCCCACTGTGGACAGTCCCGGGCGAGCCCCCCTTCTCCAAACACTCGACCTAATCCACTTTCCCTCAGCTCCTGCTTCATCAGGGGGGCTTTGTGCTTAAACAGCACGGGATGGAGCTGGCTGAAGTTCCCCAGAATCAAGTTCATTGTGCGTTTACGAGATGTGACTCATCTCACACATTCAACGCTATTTACACTTTAGGTCCCCATATTTTATTCAACCAAAACAAGCCTCATACCAAAGGCTGAAAACACAGCAGTTAGGGTGTGTTTGTGCACGTCAAATATAATTAAACTGCGCCGGGAAAGTGCCGGAACCAGAAACAGCAACAATAATAATGGCACAGTGATGTTCTTGCCAGATCCCAGAGATCTCTGGGCAACTGAAACTATTAGGACGTCATGCTGTTCTTAATTGTAATGACCGGAAACAAGTATCTAGTGTTTGGGCAGTGGGAGGTGTCGGCGGTGGTTGGGGATGGATGCGGTGAAGGTCCAAGTGGCCAGCAGTTAGCATATTTATATAGGGGAACCAGAGCAGGCCGGGCCACAGCTGCGTCCACTCCATGAACACCGCGGCCCAGTCAGGACTGTGGCGAGATTAATACCACACTGACAAATGGCGTCGGAACAAATCCTAACAAAGTGACACTTGAACGCACTCAGCTTGATCGATTATAGTGTAAGGTTTGAGCCACAGTGTCTCTAATTACCCGATTTTCGGGCTTTTTTGTGAGGAAAGACACTAAATCTCACCAAATTTGCTCAACTGCATCAACACCAGTGAAAGTGATAAAAAGGGATGACGCCTCCCGGAGGCTCTAGAGAGGAAAAACACTGCCAGGTCTAGTCGAGGGTAACAATTCCTTCCTCTCCTGCATGGCTCCTTCATGACTAACATGCTCTGAAACGGCACAGTCCTACGGGCTTTGCCTCTTGCCTGGCAAATACAAACACAGCATGCTACAGCCATCTTTCACCTCTGCTCATTCTGTGTTTTTTCTGGACGTCCTAAAGGCAGACATGAGCTGTAGAATGCTGGCGTTGCTGCAGGACATTCGGTCGGCATGCTCCATCACCACCTGCATAAAATATATAAAACATCTCAAGTTTAAAAGCTCAGGGGATGCGTTTAAAGCTGTACATTTAAATGTAAAATCTGAAACGGACAAAAAACATCAAATCTTGGATGTTTTCCACACAGACACCCCCGAGGAAGTTCTGTGCAGCTCACAAGGAATGTTGAAATGAAAACTTGGACTGAAGATGTTTTATGCAAGCGGCCGCTGGCCTTTAGACACTCTCGCAGCAGGGAGAGCGACATCTGAGCGGCTTCTGAGCCCCAAAGCTCCAGACTGAAGCACTTTATTTACATGTATATCCACAACCTAATTTGCTTTCTAAATGAATTATAAATGTAGGGATGCCAGCAAATGATAAGACTAATTGATGTAATTATCAATATTTCTTCTTGAACTGCAGTCTGAAAATATGTCTCCATGTCTCACAGCTGTTCAGGTGCACATCCTGAAGTCCGACAAGGCCGCAGAGTGGTGGAAGTTCACAGTCAACATCATCTCAGTGTACAAGCAGGGTGAGAACCGAATCCGGCGAGGCGACCAGCTGCTGTGGGTGAGGGCCAAAGACATCGCCTGTAAGTGTCCCAAAATCAAAACCGGCAAGAAGTACCTCCTGCTGGGCAATGATGAGGACACCCCCGGCCAGAGCGGGGTGGTCGCAGATAAGGGCAGCCTCGTCATTCAGTGGAGGGACACTTGGGCCCGACGGCTGCGGAAGTTCCAGCAACGTGAGAAGAAAGGCAAGTGCAAGAAGGCGTAGAGGAGGAGAGGGGTCAAAGAGATTACCATCCAGAACTGGACACAGGAAACGGAGGAACCAAGGACACAGCGGGAGCAGGGAAAGGAGAGGACAGAGCTGACCGCC
This sequence comes from Alestes dentex, assembly GCA_037576975.1. Lineage (NCBI taxonomy): Eukaryota > Metazoa > Chordata > Actinopteri > Characiformes > Alestidae > Alestes > Alestes dentex. The sequence goes on along the minus strand of JBBIGA010119151.1, from coordinate 556 downwards.
GCTGCTCTGAGCAGAGGGACGAAGAGGACAACCTCTGTGAACAGAGACTAAAGGAGCTCGGCCTGCGGTTTATCCCTTATTCATTCCCAACCACATTTTCATGGATTTGCCAAATTTGGACCAAGTTCTCACACACATACTCACACACCTTTACACAAACACACACACACACACAGTACTGTGAAAAAGTCTTTATCTGGGCAGTGAGTGTTTTTGCTTGTACTAATATTAGAATAAATGCATTAATATCATTAATACAGTAAAAAGTCAGTTCTGTGCAATCTCCTCATGGAAGCCCAATGTTAAACACTTGGTTCTGCTCGATCAGTCCTGCATTAGATTAAATCAGAAGATACTGATGAACCTTCACAGGTCTTGCAGCATCTGGAGGCAAAGAGGAGAAACCTGGACCCAAACCTGTGATTTACTGTTTACACACAAAACTGAACTGGATCCTGTTTTGTTTGTATTTTATTCTTATGCCTTGTTTTTGCACCAGAAAGACACTCACTGCTCCCATGCATACTTTTACACATTGCTGTATATGTGTGTGTAT
>JBBIGA010119114.1:0-27507 GCA_037576975.1 Alestes dentex | reverse complement strand
GTGTACTTCTTTTCTCTTCTATTCTAAATTCAGAAAATAAAAAGTGAAATATACAGGAACGTGTCCTCTGTACTTTTTTCACTCGACAAAACATCATCTGAACAGGGGTGCCCAACCTTTTGCACACAACTTGGTATAGCCGTCTGCTGTCAAAAACATACTTACTGATTATAAATAATTTTGGTGGCTGCTGAAGACTTTTGTACAGTACAGTTAGTAAAATAATGTGAATTAAACACCCCTGTGAACTTTATTAGAAACACCTGCCTTAAAGCTCTATAATGGTGTACAGTTACAGACTGTGGACCTCATTTCATCACCAGTTTCTGACCACAGCCCTGATCTTTTCTGAGTGTTGGACCGTTCTCAGCACAGCAGTGACACTGGTTTGAGGATGTGTGTGTGGTATGAGCCACAGCGGTGCTGCTGGGGGTTTTATACACTTTTATACACCAAGAATATCCAGCCAAGTGTGGCTCTGTGGTCAGAAATTGAAGCTCTAGAGGACAGCCAGCGTAAACCATGCAGTGACAGATGTAGTTGAACCCTCAGTCAACATCTCAGTGTCCCTGTAGCTGCAATGCAGTGCTACAGGTTCGTTTAGCCAAAAGCTAAAAATAGAAATAGTCTACAAGAAGACGTAGTCCAACTAGCAGCCAGTCATGACGTAAAATCAAACATACAAGATCTGCCCTCTTCTGTATGACTTTGAAGGTTTTTTTTAAAGAATAAAAGCTGTTATAGGAAAAGTTAAAGGGCCCACATATAGCAGATACTTTCCATGTTCCATATTTTTCCGATTTTTAACCAAGGTTCAGTTACATGATATTTTAAGCAGCCACACAAGTGTCAGCTTCTTTTTTAAATGACCATTCCTGTTTCAGCTCTTTTTAGCTTAAAGAATTAAAGGCTACTTTTGTTACTGTGCTAAGGCCAATGTACACTATAAGGACAAAATTATTGGGACAAACACCTTCATTATTTAATTCAGATGGCCCCTTAGTTAAAGTGAATGGCATACTTAATGCTTCAACACACCAGAGATTGCGAGCCAGACCTTCTCGTCCAACATCAGTGTCTGACCTCATAAATGCTCTACAGAATGAGTGGGCAAAAATTCCCCACAGAAACTTCAAAATCCTGTGGAAAGTCTTCCAAGAAGAATGGAAGCTGTCACAGCTGCAAAGGGGGACTGACTCCACATTAAGGTCTATGGATATGAATGAAATGTCATTAAAGTCCCTGTTGGTGTAATGGTCAGACATCCTGATACTTTTGTCCATACAGTGTATGTAAATTAGTCTCTGCTCTGATTGACTACCCTGTGTTGTACTTTAATCAAAATTCAATCCAGACTGACACACCAATTAACACATCACTGGCAGAGGCTAATGTACTAATAGCTGAATATGTAATGATGCAGTGTTTTGTGACATCACAGAAACAAGCCTCTTTTCAGCCTAGTTTCAATATATGGAGCATGTGGCCTTGGAAGGTAATTATGCCTTTTGAAACCTTTACAATGTTTAATGTTCTTGTTTCAAAGGAGTGTGGAAAATTTAGTTAATCATAATATGGGTTTCTAATAAAGTAGCTCATCATCTACTTTATTAGAAACCTTCTTCTCAATAACCACTTTATAAGTGACCAACATTAACAGTCCACTATATAGGAGCTCATTGAAGCCCATCTGTTGGTGCCCAGTTTAGTGACCTGCCCTGTATTCCATTCAGTATTGGACAGCTTCTGGCCCCAGGAACACCGTGATCAGATATTTTAGAGTGATGGACCAGCACTGAATTAGGCCAAGAACAGTCCATTGCCAAAAAATTTCTGTACAACAGGGTTCCTGTAGTCAGAAACGGAATTTTCAATGAAGGTCTAGAGGATGGCCAGCACAAATTACGCATAATCATATGGCCTACATGGGCCTCTTAACTCCACACCAGCGAGGTGGGGCTACAAAGTGGGGGTTTCCAACAAAGTGGCCGGCCAGCGTCCAGTACATTCTCATTCATCATGGTGCGGGAACACCGTGGTCCACAGATACAGCTTAAAAGGTGTCGACTTACAATGCGGCCCTAATTTATCACTCTACGAAAGATGAACTGCTCCAAAAGTGTTGGCCCAGAAACTCATTGAAGCTCTAGATGAGATGAAGAGAACGTTCCTCTTGGATTCAACGTTTACTTTCTTTTCTGTTTATTGTACTACAAATGAACGGCATTCAGGCATCGTGCCATTGCTCTCAACTCCACTTACTGAATGACCATTAATTGGCTAGTTAACTCATGTTGGTTACAGTTGGGCTCTCACTGGAACGCAAAACAGAACATCAATCACCAGACAGCATCTTGGGGTGTTTTGTCTTTGTAATCCTGCTCATATAATACTGGCAAGTATAATACAGTACTAAGACGAGATAGTCACATGGAGAACTTTAACTGATTAGCATATACACATCCCACTAGCCAGTAAGGAAATGTCCACTCTCATGCATGGCTCCAGGGTTTGGCATTGGACAGGAAACTGTGTGCAGTTACACCTGACGATTTGAAGCCTGATGAAGGCCCAAGCCTGCAGTGGGTGCCTTCTTCCACTTTTCGTCCGATAAATTAAAAGCGTTATCATTTCAGTGCTGCAGGAATTCATCCCTGCTCTTTTTGAACTCCTGTCCAAACAACGTCTTCACTAAACACAGCCTTATGGAAACACCTGGACACCCCTGGTGAAATGACATGTTTTGTTGGTTTTCTAAGTGAAAATGATGCACAGATTCTCTATAGCTGTGCTCACCGTCTGTGGACTCTGAGATCTACCTTTCTGCAGAATCTAGGTCCAACAGCACCTGCCCCAGCTAATTAACTTCATTAGAAGTCCTTGATTGGCTGGATCAGATGCATTAGCATTACGTAAAGAAGGGTGTTAGCTAAACTCAGGAAAGTAGATTTTCTGTATCTTCTGGATGTATTAATACAAAGCCGCACTGTTACCCTTGTATAATATATGGATCCCCTGCATCTCCATATTAATTATATTTGCACAGTCTCATTTACTGCTGCCTACATTTGTTCTGCATTTACGCACACACAACTCTCTGCTGCTAGAAAACAGTATATGTCAAAATACTGTATTCATCTGGACTGTAGCTGTTGTCAATTTTACTAAATGTTGTCCTGTCCAGTTGTATTGCTGCTCTTGTGTTTTTTCTCTTTCGTCCTGCCTGCAAATGTGGTCTTGTGCTGTTCTGTTCTGTTCTTGTGTCACTTAATAGCTCAGTTGTCTGGTTATCCACATTATAACTGTATTAATATTCTAGCTAATAGGTGGAATATCCTGAATGTGAAACATCCTGAAAAAACATATGTTAACAAAGAGTGTATTTAAGTAAATACTGAGTGAGTAACAAACCTTATATATCAGTATAAAACGTGTATTCATTTTCACTTCTAAAATTAACAAAGCATGTCATTTGGACCGAGGGTGATCAAACTTGGTGCTGCTCTATTAGTAGCAGTGTCTGCTAAGGGTTTTAGCATTGGTTATACAGTTAGTGTGTCTCAATTTTAAATTCATATCACAGCCTTATCAAGTGACAAGACCCCAGTGTGGTCACTGTGCTCATTAAGAGACTATACAACCCAGCGCCTCCAGACACTGAGGGGCATCCCGCCACCCTAATAAAACTCATGTGGGATGGTTGCACCCCTCCAGGATTGGCCCTTCTGGCTTTTCCACCTTGTGGCCACATCCAGGAAAAAACATAACAGGCCATTTTCCTTCTAGAAGGCACAGATGCACTTCAGTCCACACCAGACACTCCAGACCTACTGCAGGTCCAAAGTTACAGTTAACTTCATCCGACCAGGAGTGACCCGCCGTCCTGTCTCTTAGAGCGGCCGGCTCCCGTTCTCGGCGTACTCGGGCAGGCTGTTGAGTGCCGTCTCCTCACTCTTGGAAGCCGTGGGGGCCTCGCTTTTCTTGCCGCTCCTCTTGGTGGCCCTGGAGAGCCGTCGCCGGAAGTTGTCCCCGGCCAGAAAGTAGAGCACAGGGTCCACGCAGCTGTTGAGGCTGGCCAGGCCACGGGTCACCTGGTAGGTGGCGTAGACGCGGTCGTTGAAGGCGCACATGTCCGGGCTCTGGAAGTAGAGCCGCGCCCGCAGGTTGAGGTTCTTCATGACGTGGAAGGGCAGGTAGGAGACGGCAAAGACGGCCAGCACGATGACCACCAGCCGCACCGACTTCTTGCGCAGTGGCGCGCTCATGTCCATGCCGTCGGGCCCACCGCATGCCAGTGCCCGCACGATGAAGCCATAGCAGGCCAGGATGACGGCAAAGGGCACGCAGAAGCCGAAGACCGTCATGCACATGTTATAGACGAAATAGCCCGCCAGCTCGTCCTCGGTGGTCGTGTCGTAGCACGTGGTGCCGCCCCCGCGCTTTCGGCCCGTGCGCGAGTAGTACAGGATGGGCGCCACGCCCGCCGCCACCACTAGCCACACGATTGCGCTCGTGCGCACCGCGTGCCGCTTCTCCAGGCGCCCGAGCGAGCGCAGCGGGTGCACGACGCCCGAGTAGCGGTGCACGCTGATGCACGCGAGAAACAGGATGCTGCCATACAGGTTCAGGTGGAAGACGAAGCGCTGCAGGCGGCACGCGGCGTCCCCGAACACCCAGTCCGTCTTGTTGAAATAGTAGAAGACGAGGAAGGGTAGCGAGAGCACGTAGCACAGGTCCGCGAGCGCCAGGTTGAACATGTATACCGAGATGCCGCTCCACGGGCGCAGGTGGCGCGCGAACATCCACATGGCCACGCCGTTGCCCAGCAGTCCCGTCACGAACACCACAATGTACACCGTGGGCAGGTAGTAGAACTGGAAGCCCGTCTTAGTGAGCGAGCAGCCGCCGCGCGTGCCGTTCGACAGCAGCGACGAGGACGCGTTCGCGGCCAGCTCGGTGCTCATGTTGGGACACAATAAAGCCCCCAAAAAACCCAGGAGCGCGCGCGCAAAGACGCACCTTTCCCTTGCGGTCCGGTCCGGAACTCCAGCCCAGTCACGGCATGGTCCAAACCCACAGGAAGAAAGAAAACAGAGCAGGACGGTTCCGCGCGCGCACCACCAAAACAAACACGTCTGGGGGGGGGGCGAGACGGGACGAGCCGAGACGCGCCACACGCGCGCGAACCAGGAGCACACTGTAGGAGGGGGCGTGGCTTTCTCTTTCTCCCTACACCCGTATTCCGGACAGTCACGCCCCCCAGTCTGCGTGGGCTCGTTGAAGTAGCGCCCCCTGTGCTCTGATTGGCTAAACCTCGGTCAATTCAGGTGAACTGTCGTCAAAACAATGGGCTTTATTAGTATTAGTGATGGTTTTATTAGGGTTAGTGATGGCTTTATTCAAATTAGTGATGGTTTTATCAGTGTTATTGGTGGTTTTTATAAGTGGTAGGGATGGTTTTATTAACGTTCGTGATGGTTTTTGTTAGTGTTACAGTTTTATTAGTGTAAAAGATTGTTTTGTTAGAGTTAGTTTGTTTTTATCAGAGTTAGTGATGGTTTTATTATAGTTATTGTTAGTTTTTATCAGAGTTAGTGATGGTTTTAACAGAGGTAGTAATGGTTTTATTAATGTTAGATATTGTTTTTTATTAGTGTAAGGTTTAATCAGTGTTAGTGGTGGTTTTTATTAGTGTTAGTGATGGTTTTTATTAGTGTTAGGTATGGTTTCATCAGTGTTAATGATGGTTTTATTAGTGTTAATGATGGTTTTTGTTAGTGTTAGTAGTGGTTTTTATTAGTGGTAGTGATGGTTTTATTAGTGTCAGCGATGGTTTTTATTAGTGTTAATGATGGTTTTATTAGTTTTAATGATAGTCTTTATTGGTGTTAGTGATTTTTTTTTAGTGTAAGTCATGTTTTTTTTAGTGTAAGTGGGTCATTCCATGGAATCGGTACATTTTGCGTCCCAGAGAAATAATCAGTCATAAAATCACTATAATACCAGACACATGCATAATTTGAAAACATAACATTAGTATGTCTTCCATCATCAATACTACCTCAAAATTAAGTAAATTAAATATTATTGTCCATGGTTAAATTTGCATCTCATTGTTAAGCAATGTTTTTAGCATGAACACATGCCATCTCTATAAAATTTAAATCATTTTATCAGTGTCCCCTGATTTCAAGTCAACCCTGTTACTGACACAAAAAACCCTGTAAAATAATGGCACATTCCAGCAGTGACATAATTTACAGGAAGTTACATAATTTACAGGAAGAGGATTTCCAACATTTAAAACACAAGTAAGTTTCTCTCTTCTATAATGTAGAATTTTGTTGTTTTATGATATTATTGAGGGTGGGGACAACATACCGTGTCATTCCTGTTACCAATTTTTACATATTAATTAAAATATTTTTGGTATCTTGATATTTACCATATCTATAAGTAATATCCTTTCAAACTGTATGGCATCTGCTTTTGTGACCTTGAACATTAGCTAACTAGAGGCAAATTAGCTTGAAATCGTCAAACCTGCTACTGTCAGTCCTGTTATTTTCTATGATGACATATCATAAAATATCATACAAAAACTAAAATAAATAGCCTGAGATGGCACCATAAAATTTATTGTTACTTTAGGATGTCTTCTTTCCAGAGATATTCAAAAAATTGAGAAAAAAAAAAGATTTTCTATTTAAAATGTTCAAAGTTGAAAATGTACCGATTTCGTGGAATGACCCAAGTGTTGTTTTTAACCCAGTCTATGGAGGTGCACAAGCCAGTGTATTTCTTAGTGCCTGTCCCAAACCTGGGTAAATGGGGAGGGTTACATCAGGAAGGGCATCCTGTGTAAAACTTTTCCAAGTCAAAAATGTGGACAAGCAGAAAATGTTCCGCCACCAGCATTAGCCAGCAGGTACTCATGGACACTGGGCTACTGTTGGACTAAAAAGAAGAAGAGTAGGATGGCGTGTCTGGAGGCAGGAGGAGAGGAGGAAGTGTAGGAGAGTAGAAGTAAGGGTGGGGACTTTGAATGTTCTGGGAATTGTAGTAGGAAGGTGGATCCACATAGACCAAAAAAAATTATACAAAATGATCAATTCTGTCAAACAATTAAGACTGATGGGTATAGTGCCGCACCATAGAATAATAGATAACAGAATTAATGCTATTAGATCACACTGAAACCCCTTTAACACTTTAGACCTGGAATCCTAGAAATAAGGGAGGGGTTTGTTGAAATACGGGTAGGGGAAAACACCAAAAAAACAAAAGTGGGAGAAAATATAATCAATCTACCCGCCTGTTTCATTTATAATCAACTGCTTTTGTCCTCCATGCACTACTTATTTAAAGGCTATTTTGTTTTATTCCTGCTTTTCAGCTCTGAATGGGAGTGAATGTGGAGCCTGAGTGTCGGGAAAATCTGTTTTGCTACTCAGCTACTGAAGGACAAGACTTTCAAGTATTATTGCGGAATGTAGTCTGTCTGTCCGTCTGTGCTGATCTGCTCTCTCTCTCTCTCTTTGTCTTTCTCTCTCTCTCTCTCTCTCTCTCTCTCTCTCCCACACACACCCCCTTTCTCACGTACACACAGTCCCTCAGACACCTCTCTCTTTCCCGCTCACCGCTTCCTCGCACACACTTACACGCATCCACCTGCCCTGCATTGTTGCCCACACACGCTGCCAGCCTTTCCCTTCAGAGAAGAATGTCAAGCTGCCGCTCTGACACTCGCGTCTCATATATCACTTTGCTTATTTTAGCAAACGAGGCCGCACTGTTTTCCCTCATAAATCTCAGAGACATTTCATTTCATTTCAAAGTTCTCCCTCTTTCTTTCTGTATCCCATGACCTGCCCTTCTTCTATCAGCCCTTGAGGAGCACGGTACACCCCAAAGCCCCAACCCTGGTACTGCATGCTCTTTCATTTGGACCATCCCATGCAGTCGCGTCCAGATCAGAGTTCTGGGAAACCAAATTGTTCTTCTCTTTTTTAAATCTGTTTAGTCTGAACGTTGAGTGAAGGCAACAGGAAATGGCCTGAGAGAAAGATCTGGCATGAACGTCCAGCGTCTTGGCCAAGTCCTTCAAGTATAAATGCTTATAGGGCGATGAGGGAGTTGTTTCTAAACTACTGGAGGTGGATTAGCTTTACCCGAGGAGATAAAACCAGTCCAAAACTAATTTGTAAAGGATTTGCCTGACATAACGTAATTCTCTGCCTCTTCCCAACAACAGCCAGGAATGAAATTCATATTTAAGGTGGTCACAATCAACGTCAGCATGACACTCAACAACAATAGCATTTTTCTCACTGTAAGTACTGTAGCGTACAGGAATGTGCTGAGGATAAAGTAACTGTGAAACTGTGCTCCAGCAATACAGGCCTCATCTTCTGGCTGCCAAAAAGAATTGTTTTCTATTAGCAGTTTTCAAGTGAGGTGAACTTGAACAGGACTTTTATTTCTGAAGGAGCTCAGTCAGTCACATAAGACCATTCACTCCACAGTATTACTGTCAGACTGTAAACACTACACACACTGCAGATTCATACTGGATTAAAATCACTCCACAGTTATAACTGTAAAACCTACACACACTGCCAATTCATACATGACATACTGGATTAAAATCACTCCTCAGTATTACTGTATAAATTACACACACTGCAGATACATACTGAATTAAAATGACTTCAGTTATAACTGTAAAAATCATCGACTGCAGATTCATACTGGATTAAAATCAGTATATATTTATTGCTGATTCATACTGGGTTAAAGTTACAGTTATTACTGTAAAATCTACACATACTGCAGATTCATGCTGGATTAAAATCACTCCACAATGAATACTGTCAAACTGTAAAAATTACACACACTGCATCTTAAAATTGCTCCATAGTTATTACTGTCAGACTGTAAAAACTACACACAACCGATTCATAGTGGATTAAAATAACTCCACAGTTATTACTGTAAACACTACAAACACTGCAGATTTATACTGGATTAAAATCACTCAGCATTTATTACTGTAAAAACTACACATGCGAATTTATACTTGCTTAAAATCAGCACATTTTTATTTGTCAGATTGTAAACACAACACACTGCAGATTCATACTGGATTAAAATCATTCCACTATTATTACTGTCAGACTATAAACACTATACACACCACAGATTCATACTGGATTAAAATCACTCCACTATTATTAATGTCAGACAGTAAACACTACACACACAGTAGATTCATATTGGAATGAAATCATCAATAAAGTAAAGGAACAAAAGGTAGGAGTTTCATTTAAAGTGAGGTGAAATATATAAGAGAGACATGGGGGACAGAAATAGAGAGAATATTGAGAGGTAATGAGGGACAGAGAAAGAGAAGGATTTATAGAGTGGAGGATATAGATCAGGGAATCTGGAAAGTCCAACACACTTTGGTGATTTTATTGCCCTAACCTTCAAAACTTCTTATGAGCTGAATCAGACATATGAGGGTGAACAAGGAAATTACTAAAGTTTGCTGGACTGCAGTCCTCCAGGATCCAAGCTGGTCTAGATAAATAGGGGGCAGGATACAGAAAATCATTGGGGTGTGTATTAGGGGGAAAATCAAAACCAAACACTGCCGGCAGTCTGGCACCACACAGAGAGACCAAGACTAGTCCAGACTCTCCTGGGTCCACAGGAAAGAACTATTTACTGCCACTGGTGCATTCAAAGTTATCAAGCTGATTAATGCACCTATAAAAAATAAATGCTGTCGTTGCATAAATGGGAAAATGTTTGTTTACAATGTTGTAAAAGGGCTAAATCCTCTGAAAAGTGCTAAATCCTCTAATGTGCTAATTAACACTCAACTTCATGATCAGGGATGTGGGACGTAATTGGCCACAATTCACAGGGAAGCAATGTTAAATCTTTACACACATTGACGAGGAAAACATACTTGTTTGTATCAAAAGTGGGTCTGTTTCTGAACACTTTTGGGGACCCTAGGGGACATCATACTAGGGCCCCTATATCCACTCATCTCTGGGTCTTTTTGGGGCCCTCTACCCACTGCCCTCTGGTTCACTTTGGAGCTGGAGTCATGGGCGCAGATGGGGGATGGGGGGACGGGGGGCCGAGGGGGTGTGTGTACCCCTCAGACCTCGAACCATCCACCCTCAGACCTCGATCTGTCCCACCCAAAGCACAGATGATGTAGTGATGTATAACTCAGACTCCTGTTTTAGGGTCTGAAACGTTTTATTTTGCACATCTTAAATCGAAAACCTGAACATGCCACTCCATTTACCGTTCTCTTCGAGCTCATAGTTCCTTGCAGCACGTCTTGTGTTATTGTTCTGGGGTCCTGGGACCTAGGAACTGCCTCATTGGTGCCCACCCCAAGCCCCGCCCCTCCAATGTACCGCCCCAAGCCCCACCCCCCGTCACCGCCGAACCCCCCGCGTTAAAAATGTTATCTGCGTCCCTGGCTGGACCCTACTCTGGGACTCCTAGTGATGGAAGAATACAAACAATACAATTGAATACAATTTTAAATGTATCCTAATTGTATACCCGGTGTCCCATAGTAGCTTAGGGACCCTGTTTATAACACTTACTGCAAGAAGTGGACCTTTCAAAGTTGATGAGCAATGTAAATAACTGAAATGGTAATAAAATACTTGTATAAGCTGCAAACAGCAGATCAATCTAGCTGCGATTGTAGACAGGTTGACACTGAACCGAATCACTGCACATCCCTGACCTTTCCATGACCTCTGCCACTGTCCCTAAGCAGGCGCTTCCCCATCCAAAATCAAATAAAAGCTGAGAGGCGAAAAACAATAAACCTAATTTGGAGTGGTTATAACATTAACATAACAGTGTTTACTCAGCAGTGTAATTCTATTGACAGATATTTCAGGGGAGGGAAGAAGAGACTCTGTCTTAATTCCCATCCACATGGCACCAGGAAGCAAATTAAAGTCATGCCAAATCTGAGATGGCTCCCAGAAATCACATGTAGTGCACTATATAGGGCACAAACAAATACTACATCCAATATAGTGCACAAAATGTCTGTCTAGTTCTCTTGAAAGGGAATCGAATTAGGTGTAACCTGATTGGTTGTGGTCAATGATGACACTCGAAATGAGAAAGAATGGAAGGGAAAAAGCAATGAAGACACACACTTCAGCAAATGAAGTGTCCCACACAAACGTTATGGGGACACCTGGCTTGTCACAGCTAGGTATTCATTAAAATTAAAAGGGCTCATGGGCTGGAGGGGTGAGATGTAACCTCATCATGAGAAAATCTGTGTGACTATGAGAAAATGTGTGGGTGTGGAGCCTTAACAGGCATGGTTGAAAAATATAAATTAATCATGTTATGCGTAGAGAATTACATGCCGTCCAAATAAACAGTGACACTTCACTGGAACTCATAAACATACTAAAAGCATTTCATATACTGACAGATGGTGTCATAATGTTTGATACAGAAACTCTTCCTAAAGTGCCACCTCTCCTAAAGTGTCCTTTTTAAAGCGCCATCCTTTCTAATGTGCCATACTTCCTACATGTCCACCCTTCCTAAAGTGCCATCTTTCCTAAAACACCACCTTTCCTAAAGTGCCCCCTTAAAGTGCCATCCTTCCTAAAGCCCCAGCTTTCCTAAAGTGCCACCCTAAGCACCTGCCTAAGTCACCTATATGCTCGAAAGTCTTGCACACCTTGCAAACATTTTTTTGTGTAGTCTTTTTATGAGATCAGGTCTCACACCGCAAGACTAAAGAATTCAAAGCTGATCTACTGGTTCCGAAGGTTATGGCTGGGTTTGGGTAAGGCAGAGGGCATCATTCAGAGAGAGCTGTAGAAACACACTAGTATCTGAGTGTCTGTGTTTGTGCAAATCAGTGTGTGCGAAGTATGAGAAGAATGTGTGTGAAAGAGCATGCCAACATTCACTGAGCATTTCTGTGTGTGTTTGTGTTTCCACACACATGTGAACACGCCCATGAGCATGAGGTCACATCTGCAGGGCTTGAGGAGGAGGACAGGGGGAGTGAGTAGATTAAAGCAAAGAAAAAGAATAAGCAGCATCTGTTGCAGCATTGTCTCCTGTCTCCCCACAGAGACAGTACAGCAACAATCACAAGTCCCCTCATGAACTCCCACCACCATGCCTACTAGAGATTGATCTCTCATATGCAAGTGACCAATTTCCATTCCAATTCTGCCTCTGTAATTATAATAATAACAACAACAACAACAGCAATAATAATAATAATAATAATAATAACAATAACAACAACAACAACAATAATAATAATAATACTAATATTAATAATAATAATAATAATAATAATAATAATAATAATAATTGTTGGTTCCTCAAAATAAACGTTTCAGGACCAGTTTTGTAAGAGATGTGAAAAAATACTCACACACATTTAACTTTACGGTCAGGACCACAGCCTGAGCCAAAGACTTGAATATGGTGGTGAAGACTCCGGTCAGCTGGTCGGCGCAGCATGTGCCTGGTGATGCCGTCCGGTCCAGGCGATTTCCTTGTGTTGACATGCTGTAGCGCCCTGCTGCCTTCGCTAGCTTCGTGACTAGCGTTAGCACAACCACGTGACTAGCGAAGGCAGCAGCCAGCTGACAGAGTGTGGTGCTTTTGAGCACTACCATTGCGATCATTATCATCACTAATGCTTCTTTGATATCTGTGAGACGGCTCAGTACCTTTGGCTTGAAAATAGGGCCAAAACAGCTGGATAGCGTAATGGTTAGTGATAACTTTGTCACAATGCCTCCAGAAAGGAAGGCAATGCTACATGTTACTGTACACTGCCCTGGACAGCAATATCTGCTACTTACATAAATATAAATGTAATGTGATGAGAAGTTTGAAGGCTGAAATAGTGTCTCCATCCCAGTCTTTGCTTTTTAGCTTTGATTAGCTTTGCTAATTAGCTTTGAATTCACTGCTTCTTCACAGAATTTAACCTGCAAATAGGGCCGAAAAAGTTAGATAACATAAGTGGATACCACTGTCACACATGCCCAGTTCTCCATTAGGACAGGAAAGCACTGTACACTGCCCCGGATAGGAACGTCTGTTAATTACATAAATATAAATGTAACGTTGGAATCAGACGTCAATAGTTAGGCTAAAGTAGCCCTGTCATTTCTCCATCCCAGTCTTTGACTTAGCTTTAATTTTACACATAAAGGCATTCCCAATTAGCTAATTAATTCAGTCAGATATATTCAACCGCTGTATGATCTACAAACTCTCTTTCAACCATCTCAAACCTCCATTTCCAGACCCTCGGATCACCCCAGCCTGACAGCACCGTCAGACCAGCATTATCCTACAGGGGAATGGGAAAGATATTGGAAATACAAATCAGTGCTTTCATGCTGGCAATTCTTTCAACTTCTAATGAGCGATGTGTCCATCTGCCTCGCTCTACCCTGCTTTTGCATTTTCATCTCCCTCTTTTAAGATTCTGCATGTCCTTGCATTTTTTTTCCTCCATCTCACTTTGCACCACATTTTCCAGTTTCGCCTTTCTCCTTCTGTCTCTCTAATGTGTCCTCGGACATTTATCTATCTGACAGTATTGATTCCTCATATCTGCTCTCAGACGGTTCTCGCCCGGGGAGAAGCTGTCTCTTCTCGTTCATCTGCCTCAGCCTCTCCGCTTCACCCAGCTTGTTTAAATCACTTTATTTTGTTTAGCGTAGTCCTCTGCGTATCGACAAACTGCATATTGCATATAAGTTGAAAACTGTTACTGGAACAGTACTACATGGCACGACCAGCGCCAGCGTTGGCCACAGACGCTTTTAATTATTCAATAAATAGCCTTGTGAGCTGTCTGTTGATGGTTTTAGCGTTTATTGTGGTCAGTCTCAGTACAACGAACAGCTGCAACAATACAGACACACTTAGGTCAAATTAACAGCATGAGGGCATGAGGTCTTTCTCGCTCAAACATAAAGGATGTTTGAGGCTCATTTTTTTAATGGGGCATGCAAATTTTGTGCCAAGAAATAAGGCTATTTTTCAGCTCCCAGCCACTGCCGTCGGTGCCCCTAAACTGCCTCTAAAGGCAATGACCATGGGGACTCTCATTACTCTATGAGTATGTGTGTATGTGCGTGTGTGTGCGTGTGTGTGCGTTTGTGTGCGCTTGTGTGTGTATTTAGACCAAATGGACCAAAATGGCCTCACAATGAAAGTAATACTGAGAAATCTGAAGAAGTGGGGACAAATTCAACTGTTTTAGGGAAACTAAACAATCAGAAAGATTGGCCTTTGGTTACTGGGGTGAAGGTCCAGTTTGGATGTTGGTGAAGCAGTACTGACATACAACATTACATAAGTCAAAGGAATAGTCTCACAAATGTGTGTGTTTGTATGTGTGTGTGTGTGTGTCACAAACACACACACACACGGTCGTCACAAAGCAAAAACAAGCGGAGGATATCTACTTTTCCGTGTTAGTGTGGGGGTTTCAGGGAAAAATTATTAGTTCGGTTCTCCGAAAAAAATCCGCGTTGGACTGATACCGCGACTGCTGATCCGCACAATAGTGGTGGTTTACTGTACACAACAGCTCTGTACCAGCATAAGCACTAGGGGAGGTATGAGAGTGACAGAGCAAGAGAGACTCCCAATAGTAAACAACTGACTCTAAGCCACGTAAATTAATACTACTCCTTGTCGAAATAGTTCCAGCTCATGTTGGCCCATGGCCAGCATATCTGCACGTGAAAATGCAACAAAGCCAAACTAAACAAATCAGTTGATCAGCAGAATCAGACAGCATCCTTTCATATCTTTCACGATTCCCTGGCAAAATTCCCTGAACTCATACTTAATATAACCTGGATTGCTTGGTTTAAAGTGGCTGAGGTAATGAACGAGTCTTAGCTGAGGGATTGCTGTCTTCACTGGTGCTGAGGTTGCAGGATGTTGCAAGAAACTACAAGCGCTCTCTCCTTATCCTGCACCCGCTATGATGTCATCTTTGCATATGCCCACACACAGACTGTGTTTCACACTACCTCGCTAAAAAGTATATTTAAAAAAGTGCACACCTGGCAATCCCAGATATAAAAAGTGCACTTAAGTTCATCTCACAGTTCCTTGTTAGCATGGTGTTTTTATAACTGATATTTTAAAGACGTTTTATCCAGATATACAGGCTAGACCCTACACAAGAGCCACCAAGGCTGAGGGGGGCAGGAAGAGCATGAAGAACTGCTGAGAAGAGCCAAGACTAAAAAGATAACCTCCCTAAAGAAGAACCATTGAGAGGAACTGAGACTAAAAAGATAAAGCTCCCTAAGAGCATGAGGAAGAACTACAGAGAGGGACTGAGACTCAAAGTGAATACTCTTTACAAGCATGAAAAAGAAGCATTGAGAGAAACAAAAACTCAAAAGGAAAAGCTTCCTAAAAGCACAAGGAAGAACTAAGAGGATCCAATACTCAAAAGAAAAACACCCGAGGAAACACTAAGAGGAGACAAACCTAGAAGGTTGAACCCATTCTTGCCTGAGCTTCATTGTATAGTAGAGTTAGGATAAGAAAAGTGTTCAAGGAAGATTAAGCAGAAGCACTGGGTTCATACAAAGGAAAGCTCTGTAGATAAACCAGTTACAGAAGTCTGTCAAAGACAGTGGACTATTGTACATGTGAAAAACAGAGCAGATATACAAAGATATAGAGATGAATAAGAAGGTGGACAAGTATTAACAACTTGCATGACTGGGGCTGGCAGTCATGCATGTTGTTAAAAGTCATAATGCAATTTGATATTTATTTGCCATTTAGTGTCAGAAAGCATTACATATACTTTTATTCCAAGTTACTGACAACTCCACTCAGCAGAGTCGGCCTGAATGACTGTATCACAGGCAAAAACACCAAACCTCAAGGTTGTAAACAATCCTTTGGTCGAACTGAGCCTGGCTCAAACATTTCAGGGAGCTGTGTGCTGACAGGAGGCTGGCAGTGAGAAGAAATCTCAGCATGACTGGCAGAGGGACTAACCAAAAGGGGAACATGTCATGAAGGCACCAGTAAACAAACCAGTAAAAAAAAAAAAACAGAGTAAGTCACATAGACATCCATGGTCTGGGGGACTTTGAATGATTTGGGCGGTGGATCATTCTTAGTAATAGAAAGACAGTAGTGTGTATTGTTGATGTGGTTGTATCAGGTATATCAGTACTGTTAGGGTTTTTACACAGTGGCATCATTGCAAGGTCAAGAATTGTTCACCACTCAAACATTTCTGATGAAGGACCACTGATTAAGGGCTAGAGGGTGGCAAAGACAAACCATGCATCAAGAGAAGGGCTTATGGTCCAGCAGCAAGGTAGATCTACGAGAAAAGGAGTGTCTAATTGCTTTCTGTCTATACATATTTGGCAGAATTGATCAGTTTTAAGTTGTGTTGGCTTGTCAGTAACAGTAATGTCCATGCACTAATACAATACATCTCCAGCACTCTGTAGCATTCGAGAGGATGAATCGCACTGGAAAATCGAAACATCTCTCTTTCCCTCTCTCCCCTCTCTAAATCAAATAACCATTAACCGTTTATATAAAAAACAGCCTTCTTATCTCATTAGTCTTTTGTGATATTTATAAGAGAATGTTTTTGTTGCTATTTTTATCAGCATATACAGCCTATGAGATATGCTTTTACAGGAAAAAGCATCATTATCAGAAAGTAGGTGGATCTGTAGCGCAGAGAGGACAAGGCCCAGTGGATAATGGAGAGGACTGCATTAAGGTACAGAAGACGATCACATGCATTATGGCTCTCTACCCACAATTCCATGCAGAAGACAAGCTGAGTCGGACAGGAAGTGCCTTAATGCATCCCCCTGTGGCCTCTCAGATCGATCCCTTCCGTCTCCTGAAGACCTGCATGAAAACATTACACCCTGATTCCTCCCACCCTGTGGTGAATGCAAATGTGGAAACTCTGTTGAATCTTCTTTTATTTTAGTTTTGCTGAGGATAAGGCACACCAATGCATAGACACTTAAACAGACATTACAGTCCCCCAGATATACAATACAGACACCCCTAATTTCTTTATATTTTGCTTTGAATCACCTTGTCACAAAAATACTGTTTAATGCCCATCGAACTGTCTTATCTTTAGCATATTGAGTAGATTAAGTTAAAGAAATGGGAGCAAATGTTTTACTGCGACTGATTGCAGAGTGTTTCTTCACTGTTTCTTCATTGGTTCAAGCCTTCTAGACTACATTACAAATACACGAAAGTCTGTCTCTTCGGAAGCAAAATATGAAGACTTTTGCGCAACACTGTAAATTCAGTTAATTTCATAATTTGTAGTTTCACAATATTACAACAAATATTGCCCTGAAGCCCTTTTTCCAGATATGCAGGCCCAGGTGCTTAATAAGAGCCATCAAGAGCAAGGGGGGCAGGAAGACTACAAAGAGGAACCACTGAGGGAAACAAGAATAAGAAGATAAAGCTGAAAGGAAGCAAGACTCAAAAGGTGAAACTCAAAAGGAGAAAAAAGCAGGAAGAACAACTACTGAGATGAACCAAGACTCAGACTGTGAAAAGCACCAGGAGGAACCACCAAGAGAAATCAAGACTTAAAAAAAGCTTCCTAAGAGCATGAAGAAGAACTACCAAGAAGGACCAAGACTAAAAAGCTAAACCACCCTAAAGCATGAAAAAGAACCACAGAGAGGAACCAAGACACAAAAGTAGAAACTCTGTAAGAGCGCTAGGAAGAACCATTGAGAGAAACTAAGACTCAAAAGATTAAGCTCTCTAAAAGGACAAGGAAACACAAAGAAGAACAAAGACCCAATAAAAAACAACTTCAGAGCACGAGGAAACACTAAGAGGAACCAAGACTCAAAGGTGGAGCACATTCTTGCCTGGGCTTCATAGAATAACAGAGTTAAGATGAGATAAGTTTACAAGGAAGATTAAGCAGTAGCACTGGGGTCATACAAAGGAAAGATCTGCTGATAAATCAGTGATTGAACTCCGTCAAAGACAGTGAACTACTGTACATGTGGAAAACATACAGAACAGATATACACAGATGTAAGGATGAATAAGAAGATCAGGTCAGGAGGTCAAGAAAGAGGTTGGCAGTCAGATGTTAAAAATCATGATTTTAATGTTTATTTGCCATGTAGTGTCAGAAAGGAAGGATTACATACACTTTTATCTAATTTAAATACACTTTAAATACACTTTATTATACGTGTATTTAACGTGTATTTAAATTAGAGAAAAGTGTATGTAATCCTTCTGTTCTGACACTACATGGCAAATAAAAATTAAAATCATGATTTTTCACCAACAGTACTTGTTTGATTCTACAGCGGTTTATTAAAATTTCACACTCCAGGCTGGTTATGCACAAACCATAATTCACCATTTTAAACTGAGCACTAATGTGCACAAATTCCTCCACAAACGTAATGATTCATGTCTCTCCTCCTGTTTGAACAACATGGTCCTGTGATTCCTCATTGCAAATTCAACAGTTATTCACAGCGCTCTGATCCAGTGTCAGATAGACATGAGTATAGACCAATGGTGTTTGGGGGCAGCTGTATTTCTAAAGCACTGCCCTTGGCTCTGAGCTTGGTGGTAACAAACCAAACTGTCACTGATGTGCCCCAAGGGAGAAATCTTAAACCCGACAACTAAACTGACCAAAACAAGAGTTGAATTCTGTGTTAACGCTTAGTTTTAAGTTATTTAAATTATATGACTTGCCATACACATAGTTTATTATCACTATGTTTCAATAAATTAAAGTATTTGTTGAACATTGGCGTATGTTAACAAATTGTATTTAGTGGCTTTTTATAAAGTTGGTTGAATATTATTGCAAAACACAGCCTTGTCTGAGACACATTCTTTAACTATTAGTTTTATCTCAAAACAATGATGAAAACACCCCTTTCATCTAGTTTATCATTGTTTTAATACATTAAATTATTTGTTAAATATTGGCATATGTTAATGTATTGTATTTAGTGACTCTTTTATAAAGCTGTTTGAATGTTACTGCAGCACTGGGACTTGTCTGAGACTATCTTCCTTGTTTCTTCTAAATTAAAACAATGAGCAAAACACCATTTTTGTGTAGTTTTTCGATGCATTTTACTAGATAAATTATTTCTTAAATATTGGCATGTTAACATGTATTCATTATCTGTTTTATAAAGCTTCTTAAATATTATTGCCACATCTGAGACTCCTTTTGTCGCTATTACTTTTATATTAAAACAATGACCAAAATGTCCCTTTCTTCCTCCATGGACATAGACTTGCTGCATGTTGCCAGACTGGAAATGTCGAAGTCTCCCCATGCCAATGATAGTCTATAAACATGGACAAAAGCTACAAGCAGCAGCAGCAGCCACCTGGACGCCCACCAAAGAAGCAGACATGTCTTGGCTGATCATCTACATTAGTATGAAGGGGACGATTTGTATACACTTTTTGTTGAACTGTCACTTTAACTTTATCTCTTAAGCCACCGTCACTGCCGCTGCTCCTGAGCGCTGACAGATTTACAAGCATGTCAATGACTCACCTGCCAGCTGAGGGGTCGGCTGGAGGAAACCCACCTTCATTACACACCCACACACGGGCATCACTCAAGCAAGTGGAATGGCTGTGTGGGCGTTACCATGGAAATGCAGGACTTCGGTAAATACACTGATTTTGTTTTGATGCTCAGCCATGTGTTGTGAATAAGGTGGAGGGAAATGCCCTCATGATAGGCTTTGTGACACAATATAGGCACATTTACAGCATACAATCACGCTACAACACCATCAGTGTATAGTACTTCTCATAAACACAGGCTGACAGTGTGGAAACTTAGATTAGGGCAAGAAAAACAACGTCCTTATGGAAAATTCAATTTTCAACTTAATATATCCCCCATAATTTATTGTCTGAGATGTTAACAAAGCCATTCAGAATATAAAATGGTTCAGAAACTTAGACATAGACATGGATTTCTTCACAGTGGTGGTGAATGGAACCAGGCCTCACAATGCCTACCACTAAAACATAACAGTTTTATTTTATATTCAATTTAATAGCCACCAGTAAACTTACACGTGTCTTTATATGTGTTTGTAAGTGTTCATATAGATTGATAATGGTAAGAAAGGGATCAACTGGAGGAAAAGCTTTCTTTGGGAAGTCCTTGCATGTATCCCTCCACCCTGAATAGCTATAAAAGATACGTTTTTTACAAAAATTTTCTCCAAACCATGAAAAAACAATGTCTTAGGCATCAGGCAGTGTATTCATAAACATTTCATGTAAAAGCTTTCTGTGACATAGTATTTGAAGACATTAAACGTAAAAAAGATGAATAGATGAATAGAGAATAGGTTCCATTCTCCAACATTGTAAATAAAATGAACAATTTTACCATCTACAACAAACCATTTCACAGTTTCACATGACTTTACAATGTTTGCACCTCAGTGACTAAATTAAAAATTGAAATAAGAATAGATGAAATGTTGATCAAATTCCCTTTAATACAAACAAAAAAAAAATATGACAATATATTTGTCATGTCTATGTATGAAATGTGCTATTATGATGCTGATGAGGCCCCACGGTGGCACAGTGTTACTTTTGCCTCACATCTCCAGGGTTGGGGGTTTGAATCCTTGTGTGTGTGGAATTTGCCTGTTCTCCTCGTGGTGACGTGGGTTTTCTCCGGGGACTCCAGTTTATCCCACAGTCCAAAGACATGCGTGTCAGGTGAATTGTGGATTCTAAATTGACTGTAGGTAGGTTTGTGTGTGAATGGTGTGTGTGCGCCCTGCAGTGGGCTGGCTGCCTGCCCAGGGTGTGTCCCTGCCTCGTGCCCCTAGAACCCAGGATAGGCTCTGGGTACCCCGACCCTAGTAAGGGTTAAGTAGTTACAAAAAATTTATGATGATTTTTGTTGTTCATTATTTCTTATTATTATACAGTAACTTAAAAGGTGCTAGTGTTGTTGTTGTTAATAATAATAATAATAATAATAATAGGGCGGCGCGGCGGCGCAGGGGTTAGTGCTGTTGCCGCACAGCAAGAAGGTCCTGGGTTCGTCTCCCGGATTTGGCACAGGGTCTTTCTGTGTGGAGTTTGCATGTTCTCCCTGTGACTGTGTGGTTTTCCTCTGGGAGCTCCAGTTTCCTCCCACCGCCAAAAACATGCATACATTGGGGATAGGTCGATTGAGCACGCTAAATTGCCCCTAGGTGTGACTGTGAGCGTGAACAGTTGTCTGTCTCTGTATGTGGCCCTGCGACGTGCTGGTGACTGTCCAGGGTGTACCCCGTCTTCACCCGTTGCAGCTGGGATAGGCTCAAGCCCTATTATAATTATTATTATTATTATAAATAATACAATTATTATTATTATTATTATTATTATTATTATTATTATTATTTTAATAATAATAATAATAAGTATTATTATTATTATTATTATTATTATTATTATGATTATTATTATTATTGCTATTATTATTATTATTATTATCATTATAACAACAATAGCACTGTATCGAGTAAGTAGGTGCTTGTGAGACTGGTACACTGTCTCAGAGGTAGCTGGTGTGTGTGATACAGTGTGTGTGATACAGGGAGAGTAAATGAGGCAGATCCTGCACATGTCCAGGCCGTGTTCACACACCTTGTTGGGTTTGGTCTATACTGGCCACTGGTGCTCTTCCAACCATGAGAACTCGAAAACGAGTGTGAGAGACTCCAGCCTGATCCAGTCTAACAGCAGACCTGTCCGAACACGCACTCAGCTCAGCTCTGCATGCACAGCAACCACACAGTCACACACACACACACACGCACAGCACACTTATATCAACTCTGACTAGCTTGTCATAATACACGTGTGTGTGTGTGTGTGTGTGTGTGTGTGTGTGTGTGTTTTGGAAAATCACTTGTCTGGTCTCAAATGAGTAAGAGTTCATTTGACACTGTAGATTTAGTTGTTATTTTTCACATACATGGAAAAACCTGTAGAACGCATCTCAACCAATCAGCAGACAGGACTGTTGGAAACATAAACTATACATCCAGTCCACGTCTTGGAACCACAGATACACAGAACAAGATTACCGTTGATGTCACAGTATACAGAGTAAAGTGGAGCCACTGGGCCACTTTATTGGTACACCCCCACTGCTCTGTAAAATTACAGCTTCTCTGGGTCAAAAAATACACACACACACACATCTATATCTATCTATCTATCTATCTATCTATCTATCTATATAGTGAAAAAAGGGTTTTCTGTTATCGTTCATATTCTCTGAAAAATGGTTAAGAAATCATAAATTTTGCCAGGGTGTGTAAACTTATGAGCACAACTGTACATATTTACACATCATGCGCTTGGCCGTAGCTACATTTTAGTACTTGACAGACCAGCAAAGCATTAAAACTTTTTCTTGGGGCCACAAACTTGATGTATATGAAATCAAATGTCTAAAACAAGATGTCTAAAACAAGATAATTAAGTCATTCCCTTATTCATTTATTCAGTCATGGCCACTCATTATAATAACATTTTGACACATTAGTATGTTATTTTATGGTGAGAGGATGTTACCTTGGGCTTCATAGTTTTGCTCAATGGTAAATACTAAAACGTATATATAGTACTTGGAGATGCATTATATAACAGATTTCTCTCAGATATGAATCTGTTTAACCATCTCTGCTCAAATCAACATTCTCTTGTTACTAGCAAGACTGACCCACAGTGTTGTTATTGCCTGATCTGGTGACTGAAAAAACCCACTATAATATACCGTGGAAATAACACATTAAAACTGGGGTAGGGTATCATTTGAATTTTATCAGCTCTGATTCTGTTTCCACTTAAGCTTATCGATTCTGGTTCTACTTGATTCCCCATAGTGATTCCCTGAAGGCAAAAATGCAAACAAAAATATATTTATTTTGTACATTCATTATGTCAATGAGAGTAAAATAACTCAAATGTTAAATAAATATTAATATGTTGATGCATGATGTATTCATCTAACACAGGTCCAGATCAGCACACATGTCCTCACTGATCAGTTTAGAACTGATATGTAGAACCTAATTTTGAAAAAAGGGTATTTTCTTATCAGCTGTAATTTGGAAAGTACTTTCGGTTCCCACTTTTACCTAAAAGCAGCTCAGACACAACACAGCAGGACTTGCTTCCCTGCAGATGGTCTGAAAGTTGCAGAAGTGCAGTTTTCCTGTTTACAGTGATTTAACGTTTTCACCCAAAGGCTTGCGGAAGTTGATCAGACCCAGAGATGAAGCTCTTAATGACTCTTAACAGCCGTGATGGGGTCAGGCACAGGATACTGAGTGGCCCATAACATACCAAGAGTTTAATCTCCAAGTTCTCTGTACTGAGGACCGATTTGTGTTTATCGCTCTGTGTTTTTTATTCATCAAAGTTTAACATCAAAGGTTTGGCTGCCTTATTCGGGTCAATAAATGAAACAAATTTAGTTCTGCTAACTTTAAGTGCATGCTGTCCAGTAATTTCAAAAATATGTTGATTTAAAAATGTTTTAAATCCACAGACCTCTAATCAACCTTCCACCAAAAATATCAGATGATTTGAACCTTTTTTAGACTTAATTTGACCTACAAAATGTAAACAGATTAACAAGCCACCCTTCACTTGTTTAATTTCTCCCTCTATCGAAGCTCTTATTCACACTTCTCTTAAACAAGGGATCACATGTGACAGTCGAGTGAACAGTTCATTTTCCAGGCCAAATAAGGTCTATCACACACACACACACACACACACACACACACACACACACACATACACACACACACACATCACTGCACTGATCCCAATTTCTAGTCCTCACTCAACAGGCATTTTTCAATTTAAATGTGTTCAAGAGAGATAGTGTGATATTGTGTGTGTGTGTGTGTGTGTATGTGTTTACGTGAGAAAGAGAAATAGAAACAGAGAAAGGAAATAGCAGTAAAATTACTCAAGTTAGAGAACAAACGATACGTAACATAAAAACTGTCCTCTGGAGAGAGGCCATGGGGGGTGAGAGAGAGAGGGCAGAAAAGAAAAAGAAACAGAGAGCAAGAGAAATGGAAAGAGCAAAGATAGGGGAATGAAAAGAGAAAGAGAGAAATAGAGTAGAGAAGCAAAGAGAAAGGAAGAAATGGTCACAGCGGTGTGTATGTGTAAAGAAAGGCAGAAAGGACAGAGAGAGAGGGGGAAGAGAAATAGAGAGAGAGAGAGAGAGCGAGAGAGAGAGAGAAAGAGAGAGTGAGAGAGAGGGAAAGAGAAATAGAGAGAGAGAGAGGAAACTGCACTGCAAGAGGAGTTTGTGACAGGATTTGAGTTGAGTGGTCAGTAGTCAGTCAGACTGAGCACGTTTTCGACAGAGGCAGTTTTATTGTCTCTAAATCTCCGTCCTGCTGTCCAGCTTCTCATCAGTCTCCATATCAGCCTTTCATCTAAGTGTAGAATTCAGGGGCCTTTACAGGGGTCTGATTGAGAGTGCAGGCAAGCAGCCGTCTGGACATCCTGCAATAACAAACCCAGGACTTTAACTTTTCACTGTGAGCTGAAGGTTTGATGTTGTGCTTTGATGTTGATGTGTCTACAGCACAGAAATACAAAGACTGAGAGAGAGGAGAGAGAGAGGGAGAGAAGGAGAGGGAGAGAGAGAGGGAGAGAGTGAGAGGGAAGAAGAGAGACAGAGAGACGGAGAGGGGATGAGAGAGAGAGAGAGTGAGAGGGAGGGAAAGAGAGAGAGAGAGAGAGAGAGAGAGAGAGAGAGAGAGGGAGAGAGATAGAGAGAGAGTAATAATGATTGGAGGTGGTTTAATAAGCTGTCAGAGTTTCTTCACTTAAACAGAGTCTAATAATGTAAGCTGCGAATGATCGTTTCCCATAATACATTACTCTCAAACATGCAATTCTCTCTGAGTGTGTTTCTGGCAGGAGTTGCGCTAAAGGAGCACAAACTGAGCCAAAACCCCGCCACCCCCAAAACCCCCACATCACACACACACACACTCACACACACCCCAGAAAACAGAGAATGACTGGGCCAGAACGTAGCCATACACTCAGTGTTTATAAATACTGTACACAGTCACACAAACACATACACTCATACACTCACACTCACACATACACACACTCTTACACAGACAAACAGTTTTGGATTTATGTTTAACACGACCATATGTCAGCATGAGCAAAATGAGCTGTTTTTGCTGTTGTTGTTTCTGCTGTTGCTGTTATTTTGCTGTTGTTGTCGTTGCTGTTGCTGCAGCTGCTGTTGTTGTTGTGTGGCAAAATAGTCCCCCCCCCAAAAAAAAAACAAAACAAAAAAAACCTACTTTTGCATATCAACCTTAAAGGCACAGAAAAAAACATGAACAAAAAAATTACCAAAAAATGCCCTGGGACAAATGTTTAATTTAATTCAGTTATTACATAGTAAAGTAGTTATGAGCAGCCTATTTATCCAAGCTTCTGGCTTAATAAAAGCCTATCAGGTGCATTAAAAAGCCTCTTTACAGAAGTGTGATTATTCATTCCATTAATTCGGTATTGGGCTGATTTGGGGCTGGAGCAGTTGACAGTGACAGAGTCACTTCTGGACTGAACCAGGATCCCTCTGGCTCCACTGCTTTCCAGTTCCTAATGCTAAGCCTAGTCCGCTATGCCACTGTAAACCTTCTGCATGCTTGAGCAATAAAACCTCTCTATCTTGACACTCTCTGACTCTCCCTGCCTTTATCTGGTCCATAACTGCTGCAGTGTGTTGTGCACTTTGTGCCGTGACCCCCAGTGTTAATTACAAACTTGGGTTAATGTTTGTCCTGGGAGTGAATGGTGGATTACAGTATCATGTCACTTATATATTCACTGCCCCTTTTATTGGAAACAACTGCCTCGGAAATACCTCATGCTTCCACTCACTGGCCACTTTGTTAGAAACACCGACCTTGTACATCCTCTCACTGGCCACTTATTGGAAACACCTGCCTTGCACTTCCAACACACTGGGCACTTTCTTACCTCATAAATCTTCTTGCTGGCCACTTTATTAGAAACACCTTCATCCATGACTCCAGCATGTAACACCACTGTGCCTGAATGATCCACCACCCCAATTATATCATGTCAACAGTGGCCTTGAAGGCAGAAACTGACCAGTCGTGAGCTGGGGGGGCTGATTCATGGTGCAGCAACAGAGGGGCTACAGTCTGTAACTGTAGCGCAGCTATGATAGAGATGTTTCTCATAAAGTGGAAAGTGAATGGGAGCACAAGGAAGTGGGTTATAATAAAAATTATGCAAAAGTCCTCTCAAACAAACACACACACAAACTTTGGACCATGCTTGCTGAATGACAGCAATAACGGTGCTGTGTGATACTGAGCTTTAACCACACATGGGACAGTGCTCTTACTGAAAAGAGAGAACACACACATACACACACACACACACACACACACACACCATATACTTGGTCAGTGTTCTAACACAACATGCACACACACACAGCACAGTGTATACTTTTCACACTTCCCAGTCTGAGGAGCCCTTCTGCTTTCACCTGTCAGACACACACCCCCCCACACACACATTTTGCCTAAATGCCTCTCTCTCTTTACCTATAAGCCTCTCTCTCTCTCTCTCTCTCTCTCTTCCACACACACACACACACACACACACACACACACACAAACACACACACACACACACACACACACATAGTTTTGAAAAGGACAAAAATTTCATCTCCATTAAGTGGATGAAAATATAAGGATGGCATATGAGAGAGAGAGAGAGAGAGAGAGAGAGAGAGAGAGAGAGAGAAAGAGAGAGAGAGAGAGAGCAGGTGCAGAATGTGGTTTGCGTGTATCTGAAAATGTCACAGGAGAGAAACAATTTTCTCCATAAGCCACAGGTTGTGGCCTGAACTTTGCCTGTGTGTGTGTGTGTGTGTGTGTGTGTGTGTGTGTGTGTGTGTGTGTGTGTGTCCTCAAAATTGAGTTTAATGGCCCTTTTCCTCTTTCTCCTGCCTCCTCTCTCTGTTTGGTTTCATTTAATACTTCCTGCCCTTCAAACTGACCTTCTTACAGACAGACAGACAGAGAGAGAGAGAGAGAGGGAAAGAGAGAGAGAGAGAGAGAGAGATGCTGATTAAGTGGTATGTCTTAAGACCATCAACTTCTTTGAGATATTCAGCAAAGTACAGTTTACTGTCATTTTATATTAAGTGAACAGAATTTTCAGCCTCTCAAGACTCTGTCTGCACCACTGATTTTTTCTATGAACATCCATTTATTCATTGGTACCTGTTGTCAATTAAAAAGGTGCATTTTTCATGCAGCTATA
>JBBIGA010119097.1:0-27519 GCA_037576975.1 Alestes dentex | reverse complement strand
GTGTTCTATTTACCCCACTGAAGCTGAAGGTAGGAGCTCTATTTACCCCACTGAAGCTGAAGGTAGGGGCTGTGTTCTATTTACCCCACTGAAGCTGAAGGTAGGAGCTCTATTTACCCCACTGAAGCTGAAGGTAGGGGCTGTGTTCGATTTACCCCACTGAAGCTGAAGGTAGGAGCTCTATTTACCCCACTGAAGCTGAAGGTAGGGGCTGTGTTCGATTTACCCCACTGAAGCTGAAGGTAGGAGCTCTATTTACCCCACTGAAGCTGAAGGTAGGGGCTGTGCTCTATGTTTCCCATTAAAGTGAAAATTGCCAGCAGGTTCTGCGTAGCAGCTCCATACATTTCCTCCCTCCCACCGTAATGGCACCCGCTCTGCCGGACTGCTGCGAGTGTGACGTCGGCTGATCTGGTCTCTGGTAGTGGAATGACATCATCATGATAACAGGAACCACCACATGGTGTTCTGTGAGGTGCAGGCAAACACTAATGCAGATCCTGCCACAGGATATTCTGTCAGTTGGTTCTTTGTGCTCTTTTGAAGCAGTGCTGAGACTCCCCGGTTCCCAGACCACCCCTGGCGGCTGTTCTGGAGTCAGCTGTTTCTCTGCTGTGCGTCAGCTGTCTCAGTTGTGCCAGGTGCATTCGAGGAGGAGATGCAAGAGTAGTCCTGTGCCCACGCGCATGCTTGATAGCAGTGGGGTCTCGCAGCCTCTGCGTGTGTATAATCATAATCAAAACACTCGTGGTATCGTGCTAGCCTTTTTTGCAGTAGACTCAGAGGAGATTTGTGAAGGGGTTCTAGGCATACTTGGAATGACCTTCACACTTTAGAATATATAGAAATCTTATAATTCAAGCTTTTTCCAAGATGTGTAATAATGATATTATTAATGATAGCACAATAATATAGTAATATAGAAATAATAATGCAATCATATTATAACGACAATAATTATGATAGTATAATCATAATAGTAGATTTTATTTGCATGGCACCATCCTCACATGCACGGAAGCTGTGGGTTATTTTGTGTACTGTTCATTCTTTCATAGGGAAAGCATGATTATCCCTTACATAGTTCTGATTAGAGGAAGCTGACGCAGTCCAGTTCTGGAGTCAAAACAATGATAACTTTGTAAAGCAAGCAAAAAAACATCTTAATTCATAATGCAAGTTAATCTGAAGGGATTTTTTTTTGACAATTTGTTTAAATTTTTTTGACAAGGGGCATCAAAAAGGCATCATACATATATGTATATATATATAATGTGTGTATGTGTGTTTATATATATATTAATGTCAGAAGGACAATTTTCTGTCATGTGTGTTAGTAAATGTTGCTACAGTTCTGCAACTGAATGTAGAAACTGATGGGATCTTCTGATTCACTGGTGGGCTTTGCTCTGCACAATGAGAAAACAATCTTACCAGAATCATTCTTCCTTGCTGGAACGCGTGCTTGCCATGAATGTGTGTGAATTCTGTCCTGTTATATTCTCAAGCAGTGTCCATATAACCCAAAGTGAATGAACTGAAAGCTAAGCATCTTGCTAGAATGAAATCTTGAAGTGGTTATGTGCCTCTGGGACCCTGTGCTGAGATGTTGGATCAATATTGCACGAAGCACTGCATGCAGCTTTAAAAGGACTGTATAGTCCACCAACCAAAATATCCGGAAACTGACCACTGATGAAGGACTTGAGGATGACCGGCTCAAACAGTGCAGATGAAGCATCATCAGCAGTTTTACATAAACAGGTTAGATCAATCGAATTCAGGGGACAATGAGTGTGTAATCTACTCTGTTCGGCACAGTCACAGTCTGACATGCTACTTCCACGTCAGTGCCACTGCTGTGCTGAGACTGACCCACCATCCAATTATACCGACTCACTGGGGGTCCTGTGAGGGTCCTGTGACCACTGAAGAAGGGGGTCAAGGGGGCTAACAAATGACGCAGAGAAACAGATGGACTACAGTCTGTAAATATAAACTACTGAGTGCACCTATATGGTCAGTTTAGCAGTGAGTGTAGATACAGGGTAGGTGGACCTAATAAAGTCTCTTGTCATTGAAAGTTTTTCCGTTTTTGAGGACCTCATTGGTAATGATTTGGTACATTTTTGTATCAAGCGCAGTTCATCAGTTTAGTCCAGTGATATCAAATAGGCCATAACCATTTGGATGTAACAAACAGAGTGAGGAAAATGACACTCACCCGAATGTGTTGGCCAGACAAATTGTCAGCTTTCTAGCGAAATGTAATCAACTTAGATTCAGGAAGGCCATTCCTCTGTCTCTATTTCCCCAGCAGGCCTCCTAATTACTAATGGTCTCCTTAAACACCCAGGCTCCAAGCATTTTGTGTGTTCCAGAGGTTTGGACGTCTCCTCGTCGCCCTACTTAGCCACTGAGCCTCAGTGGCTGTAGTACCTTTTTGGATTCAGCAGCCCACTGTGCTTTTGTTCAGTTGTACAACTGCTTCTCACCCCCGATGCCAAAACTGGCCTTTGAAGACGGGAGAAGAAAAATGTGAGCATGACACGGCTGCTTATACGCCAAGTGAGGTCTGTTATGGAGAACGCTACTGTGTGCAAAGGATCTGTGGCCTTTCAGGGCCGGAGTTCCCGACGCAGAGTGTCTGCCTTTACAGCAGAAGACGGCAACCTTGTCTTTGGAGATTAGGAGACTTGGTTTGCCCTGTATATCAGGGAAAAGCGGGCCACAGACTTTATGTGTGTCGTCCAGCTCCTCTGGCCTTAGGAGGATAAGTGATCCAGTTTATCCCCCTTGCACACTAGTTTGATAAGAAGTGTCTGCTGGCCTTGGTTACGTTCCAAACGATGCCCAAGTTTGTTCATTGTGGACCACGTTGATTCAAGCAGGTAGCAAAAGGCATTGGATGAATCCTTGTTCAGATCCTCACCACTGGGTTCCTAAGCAAGACCCTTAACCCCAAGTCGCTCCAAGGAGCCTGTCCCCTGTAGTTAGGGAATGGAAGTTTGGATAAAAGCGTCTGCTAAATGCAGTAACTGTAAATGTAAATCGATGAAGGACGCATTACTGTGGTTGATCCCTGACCCAGTCTAGTGCTAGATCTGTCCACCACGAGTTTGATGTGTGGATGTGCTGGTTGGCTTGCGTGGTTATCGTTTATTTGAAGGAACCTCCTTTTGGCATGACCACTCCTAACACTGTAAAGCTTTTCGTGAAGGTCAGGGAGATTTTGATTAGCCTCAAGTGATACAAGGAGGAACGCCGATTTCCAGGCGGCGCCAGAGCCGTGTAATCAGCCCCCCTGTCTGTGGGAGTGGAAAGTGATTCAGATGTGTTTTCTTGTTGCAATTCCTGTGATGAGGTGGGATTAACTGCCCGTTTCCATTACGCTCGTTGCACAAAACCACTTAATTCCGCCGGGAAATTACACATGGCCAGGCCCTTGGCCACTGGTACTGTTGAAACTGTGCCCTGTCCTACAGTGTCTGGGGTGGCTCTCCAAGCGTCGGTGGCTAATGTAGTGTGGGAGTCTCCACATGCTGCACACGCTTGCGTGATGAGTGAATTTGTCGTGACCTATTCCGACCACTTGACGACATGGCAGCTGATGACCAAAAGACATTTAAAGCTCCTCTGATGCTCCTCGTCTCTGAGTAGAATGCAGAAACCTCTAAGAATATGTCGCGAAGGAAATGGCCTTTTCTTTTCTCTCTGTGATGTGGAAGTTTCTGCACCAGCGCCACATCGTTATCGCCCACGAGCCTTTTGAAGTCTAATGCAATACATAGCAGCACTGTGGCTACTGAATATTTATATTCCGCTGCTGTGGCTCTGTGGAACTGTAAAAGGAGCCCGCAGGAATCTCTGCTGTGCGAGAAACCCGGAGGTCATTACGTTTTCTCCAAATTCGCGAGGACCACTCGGTACGGAAGGCCTGTTTTGTAGATCAGAGGTTCAGACAAAGTGTGAATGGCCTTCGCGGCCTGCTCTTGGGACACAACTGAAGTTATCATGCTTGTGGTGGCGGGGGAACGCTGCTGTTCCAACTGAATTGACTATTAGGTCTTGTTGAGATGCAGAGCCTGTCCATGTCAGAGTATCTTAACAGAGTTTCCCACTGTCCAATTATTTTGCCATTTTCCCCAGTGGAAGACAAATTGCGCTCTACCCGTTTCCTGTAATCCAGTGTGGTGTTTTAAACTCCACAAAGATCTTATGTAGTTGCAATCATTTGCTGCTTTTATTCTGTCAGATTAGAGGTTAGCTGTAGGAGGACAGACGTTGGTGGTTTGGATGTTTGTCCACATTGCCTCATTTCAGCAGTTCTGTAAGACTCATATGTAATGATACACACTATTTTAGACCATTATACGTCTATCATAGGATATCGGCTCTGAGATCATTCTTTCCCACTTGAGGCCCAGAAATAGACGCAGTTAGAGAATTCAATCAGAAATTCGGACAAAATATTAGTCTTGTGTTTATGCAGCTACATTCCGCGATTGTGGTGATTTTCAATTTATTAATGGGACTTTCCTGTAATTACAAAGGCTTGAAATACATAAACATTGTTGAAGGTTTAAAGCGTACGTTCCCACAGTGCATATACGAAAGCTAAGCTGTAAAAACATCCTGTTTTCTAAGAATAGTTGTTGTGATGTCACAAAACCAACACATTTGTATCAGTCTTGTGATTCAGCCCACAGTAGTTCCATGCTAAAATTCTAAAAGCATTTCAGCCATGTGCTGCCTATTAAGTGGGCCGTGGTGCAGAGTAGACTATCACAGACAGGCTTGTTTGCATGGTTTAGTCTTAAAGGTGCAGTAACAAAGCCAACCTGTTTCATTCTAAGGGTTAAACAAAAGATTGGAATATTTAGTCAGGTATGATGAAGTAAGGATTATATTGTTGGTACACAAGCATCATGAGAAAATGAAATGCAAGTAAAATGTAGAATATGGGCCCTTTAACAACTCTGCGATGAATTAGTGTCTTTGGTTGACTTTTTTCAATAATTATTACTTTGATTCACCGAAACACCCAGTGACACTCGCCTGGAGTTGTGAATAGTCACCCTGTCAAGAACACTGTGGTTGGTTAGAGGCTCATTTGCATATTTCTGTGATATCAGTATTTCAGAGGCCAGTATCGCAGTACCAATTAACTGGGCCGTGGTGCAGAGTAGACTATCACAGACAGGCTTGTTTGCATGGTTTAGTCTTAAAGGTGCAGTAACAAAGCCAACCTGTTTCATTCTAAGGGTTAAACAAAAGATTGGAATATTTAGTCAGGTATGATGAAGTAAGGATTATATTGTTGGTACACAAGCATCATGAGAAAATGAAATGCAAGTAAAATGTAGAATATGGGCCCTTTAACAACTCTGCGATGAATTAGTGTCTTTGGTTGACTTTTTTCAATAATTATTACTTTGATTCACCGAAACACCCAGTGACACTCGCCTGGAGTTGTGAATAGTCACCCTGTCAAGAACACTGTGGTTGGTTAGAGGCTCATTTGCATATTTCTGTGATATCAGTATTTCAGAGGCCAGTATCGCAGTACCAATTAACTGATGATGTCTTGTGCAGCCTTAATTGGAAAACAGCTGCTTGTCAAAGGAATGCAGACGTTATGCTGTAGTCTGTGGGCTACTCTCTAATATATTATGTACAGTTAATGATGCTGATGATGCTTTGATGTATTGCATAACATCTCAGACTCTAACATCTCGTACTGCGTTTCAGTGTTAATTTTACTCGAGTTGCAGTTTGCGCTTTGTCGTCATAAAGGATGTTAAAGGGCAGGTACTGTGGCGCACAGGGATACAGCAGCTTGCCTCTAAAAGCACAGTGACTGTTAGGACAGGTGCAGGTCTGTGATAGAGCGTGTTGTCCTATTTCCAGCTTATTTACTCTGAAATGCAATCTAGCATGCCGGGGCCTAGCGGTGTTATCGAGTTCAGCCATGATGCCTCTTGTAGCAGAAAGCTGAGTGTTACGTAATGTAACGAAGCGCTGATGACTGCACATTATCTGGTCCTGCTCTCTGCAGGACAGCAGCGGCTTTGGGTTTTCTCAGACTGATTTACAGCAAGGTGGGCTGGGGTGGGGGTTTGGGGGGGACAGGTTACTCACAACCCAGTGAATCGGTAGAGGAAGAGCAGCGTGGAGCGCTTCATGGTCTAGAACCTTTTGCTTTCCCCCGGATTTAGTTGACGAGGCCAGAATCTGCCGTCCTGCATTCCATGCTAGCCTAATTGCCACTTGGCCTCCGAGGAATGCAGACATAGAATACCATTATGGGCCATGAAGTGGCTACGCTAATGTCATCTTACTTAGAATCGGAGGATGAGCATTTGGCTGGGACCCAGGTTTTGGTTCTCTCGTTCTCTGTCTCTCTCTCTCTCTCTCTCTCTCTCTCTGTCCCTCCCCCCCACCTCCACCCCTTTTCACACAGTGTGCCTGGCAAGCAGATGTTTTGGGGGAGCTTGTTATGCATGCACTTTCTGGCATAGGAGCATCTTAGGCCCTGTTTACACTTGCCGTTAATGTGATCTGATCGTGGTGACCAGATCCTCATCTATCCGTGATCCAACGCGTTTGCTCTTGCTCTTTTCAAGTGTAACTGCTGCACACAGATACCGATAGACTCTCACTTGCCCATGCGGTGCCTTTAAATCAGTCCCAGAGTCGCAGCCATGAGTGGTGGGAGAACTGTATCCTGGTCTTCACAGGCTGTAAATTGCTTTTTAACTTTTGCGTCCTTTTTGGACACCTACATTTGAAAAGTAGATATCTCAGTAGCCTCCTGCACGCTGCCTGTGTACTGATTGTGCTCAAAAGTTGTAAGTGTTTCTCCAGTATGCCAAAGATACCTGGGTGATGCACTACTTTGCACAAATATTCCAGTAGGCAGGCAGAACTATCTCCACGATGTACTGCATCCCATAGTGCAGCAAAGTAATTTCAGCAGTGTGCGGCCACCTGGCCAGCACTGAACGTTTCCAAAAGTCCTGGATTCAGCCTGATATGGATACATAAATGACAAAATGAAAGAAAGCTGTTCAAATGCTGCTGCTCTGAAACGCTGAAGCCCTATCAGTTTAATAAATGCATAAATAACGTGGTTAAAGGAAGGAAGGAAGTAAGTAAAGTGGCCCTTATAGTCACAAGTGAATACAACACAGCACACAGTGGTTGTGAAATTCTTCTCTGCATGTAACCCATTCACCCAGGTGAAGCAATAGGCAGCCGGTGACGGTGCACCCGAGGAGCAGCGTGCGGGGACGGTACCTTGCTCTGTGGTACCTCAGCGGTGCCACTGGCCGACCTGGGATTCAGACCCGCAACCTTCAAATTGCAGGGGCAACTCCCTAACTACCAGGCCACCGGCATTACTTTCATACAGTAATGTATGAAATAGGGATGTGACTTTTTGGCAAAAACACTATTCGAAAATCAATGAGAACTATTCGAATATTATTCGAAAATCGACCCACTCCCCGCCGCCCGCACGCACAAACACACGATGACAGAGAGTGTGAAACAGGTATTTTTCCACAAACTGTTTAATCACACGACGCCGTCGTTCAACGTAAAAATGATGTACATCAGCGCCAATAACCGAGCGCTTTTTAGCCTTCTGAACAGAGCACTCTTTGACTTTTTGTTTAATTTTTTAAAATTTGTGCATTGTCCAAATCACAGTACAGTAAATGAACATCTTCACTGAGCAACTCAACCCCCGGAACCACGGCCGAGCTGGTAAAGAATGTCCGGGCCGTTATAGTTCACGACCGATCGCCTCCTCATAGTCAGTGAGATGCCAGCCCGGTAGATCCGGTCTGACGCGGCCCTGCGCCGCACGGTAATGTTCACTTTTCTTCTTCTGTTATTTTGGAGTAGCCTGTGGGCTAAGTAGGCCTAGTCTACCGTGCCTGCAGGGAGTCTGACTGTTAGCGACACCTTCAGGCTGAATTAATGCGTTACATGAAATAGTACATAGGACTAAATGGAGACAGATGATTCGCTAGGACTAAATGGAGACAGATGATTCGCTGTGGCGACCCCTGAAGGGTAAAGCCGAAAGAGAAAGAAGAAGATGAAATAGTACATGAAACATTTCTGTTCCGTGTTTTTTTTCTGAGTCCCTTAAGTGAGAAATGGCTGAAACGTTATTCGAAATAACTATTCGATATTCAAACGTATATCGAATATTCGACTATTCGAAAATCATGTCTCATCCCTAGTATGAAAGTTAGTCTCTGAGCAGTTCACATAGCAAGGACTACTGCAATTCTGCCAGCTAGGACTCCCCAATCACACAACGTCTCCAGCACTGGGGGTCTAATGGCCGGTGTCTTTATCTTTTTGAGGTGCCGCTAACACAACGTGAGTGGACAGCCTAATGTGTTTGGAGGAGAGCAGCGATCGCCATTTTGTCACGTCAACCGGAAAAAGCCTGTTCCGGCCAGCATCGGGAGGTGGGGCGGGAGGTGGCCATCCCATCCGCTCTGGGAAAGCGAGGTCAACTGCGCTCTGTTGGACTCCTGGCCACTGATGGCTGCAGCACCACTTGGGATCGATCTTGTGATCTCCCAATGATAGAGCCAATGCTTGCACCGCAGTTGCACCACTAGTAAGCCCCCACCCAGGCACGGCTTTAGTCGAAATGTATTCATTTACAATGCTTAAGAGCTCAGAAGTATCAAGCAACAATAGCTCAGAAGTGATAAGTCGCTTGGAAGTGATTGCTTGGATAGCTAAGGAGAGAGAGATTGATCTGATTGTATCAGCCCCTTGTATTAAATTTACCATGAAATTCAGATGGGAAACCATGAAACCAAACCGGCTGCGTAGGACAGAGCTTACCCGGAAAAGCAGACCGCTTTACAATAAGACTACACTTATTAAGGGCTCCTGAATTATCTATAATCCGGTGGTTAATTAGGTTTATGAATTATTAGTGAGCAGTTATAAGCAGGTTCTAACAGTTGTAATACGTCTATGCAGGCTTACTTTTTGGCAAGATCTGGTGTTTTAATGGTGGTAGCGTGTTAAAGGGGATATATTATACCTCTTTTTAGATAAGTTATAATAGGTCTATGGGCTATACAAAACATGTTCATGAAGTTCTTTGCACAGAATCACTCTCACATAAAGAGATATAAAGAGATCTCATCAGCTCTATTCTTGACAGTTTCAGTCCCTTTCAAAATAAGCCGTTTAAGGGCTCTGTCAGCTGTTGCTGGCCACGCCCCACCCATCCCATGCTTACACTGCGCGTTTACCACACGTGAAAATGGCAGAAAACAGAGGCGCTATCAGCACTATATGTTGGACCCCGAGTTGGACCCAGAGCAAGATGAACACAACACTTCATGAGTGACTTGCCTTTGCCTATAGCCATAGCGCTCGGCGTCTTATGGACGTGCTCGTAAAACCAGCAGACAAAGATGGCGAATCTTCAACTAATCTAGTGGGTGGGGTCTCGACAGGTGAGGGGTGGTTCTATGCAAATTTTCTCATCCTGACGGCTCATAGAAGCAAATGATTCCTGACACCAAAATCTCTCAACTGACTCACAGAAAATGGATAGATGTTTTTTTTTGCACGCTTGGAGTGTTTATAGGAGCAGTAGAGACCCAAATGGAAATGTAAAAGGATGCACAAAGTGAGTTTTGCATAATATGTCCCCTTTAACAAGGACCTGATAAAACTGACAGTTTAACAGTCTGCCTGAGAAAGGGACAGGATACGCAACTAGCAAGTGCTGAGATCTTGTCAAAAGTTGTAACTTATTTATAAACTGACTACAACTTAATTAACAACCTGATCATGAATCATTTATAAAACCTTTATAAGGGAAGTCTTATTGTAAAGTGTTACTGGAAAAAAACAAAAAAACAATGTTGCAATCAATTGCAGAATCAAGTACTGCTCAGTTTTTAATAGAAACAAAGTTGGCTTGTCGGATTACTACAGTAAAGGTCTTCACACATCCAGGGGGACCCCAAGTAAATGATGAGCCATTGTGGGAAAATGATTGACAACACAAGGGGAATTTTGTGCACATCCAATCCTGAGCAGCAGAAAGTAAAACCCTCATCAAGGCTGCCTTTGTATCATGTTTGTCTTTGTCCTTCGGTATAAGATAAGCGGAATGAAACCACTGTTTACTGACGAAAAGAAGATGCGCGAAAGCAAATCGGATGAGCTGGACGTTTGATTCATTGATTCCTTTATTGATTTTGACCCAGGTCTTCCGATTCGTTCCTCAGAGCCGACTTTGAGTGACTCCACTTCCGCAGCTATGAAATGACAAGAACGTCCTGTGCTTAACAGCTGTTAAACTCACCATCTGAAAGTGACTTTATTTATTCGAGCGTGTATCCTCTTTTCCATTACTAATCCCGGGGCGAGCGCGGAGCCTCCCACTGCCAGTGCTGCGGATGTGAAGCGTGTATGGATGTGCATGCGCGTTATTTATCGGGGGCTGGCTGCTCTGTGTGTGCGTGTCGGCAATGAAGTCGTACGTCAGCATAAATCTGAAGCAGTTCCATTTGGATGGAAATTGGCTGAAGTAAATCATCCATTCCTGCGGCCTGCCGGCAGCGCCTGGGGTTGCGCACGAGAGCATTGTGCCAGCTGAGCAGGGACCAGTCGAGCGTAAAAGCCTCCTCTGATCAGGGCTGATATCGGCCCCATTAGCGCTGGAGTGGCCAGTCCCAGATCAGGGAAGATGCTTGTCTGATGGGAACGACGGCATGCCGGTTCTGGATGACTGCTCTGGAGTCAGTCGCTGGGTGCCGTGCCGTGGTTCGGCGGCGCCTTATCAGTAATGGTCAGACCTCGTCTGTAATAAGAGCAGCTGTGGGATTGGCTCTTCACAGGGCACCCACGAGGCTCTGGATGGTGCTGGAAATGTTGCTGCAATACGGTACCCAATGGGCCGCACGCGTGCATTGTGTGCACACTCTAGAGTCGGCAAGCCTCTGACTGGAATTAAACGACACACACACACAACACACATACACACACTCGCATCCAGAGAAGGAAACGAGGCATTCACCGCGTATCTGAATCACCGCACATGCCAGTACGCTGGTGGTCTCTTTCGCTATAACATACATCAAATGAAACAGTTTAGAAATCCTTTTATATACGGGCGGCTTTTAATGAATGGAAGCAGAGGCTGATTAAAAAAAAAAAAAAAAAAGGCCGCAGCTGGAAGCTGTGTGTCGCTATCTATGGGACAGCTGTTCAACAGGATTTACTAACTTTCAGCCTCACTTTGTTTGGACATCCCTATTTGTTTTGCGAGGAGGTTTGTTGGATTTCCGCGTGGAAGCGGACTTCCGCAGCTCGGTGGCTCGGCCAAATTAGGGTCTGTGCTTTTTTTTTTTGGCCCCTCCAGGTTATGTTTAGGTTCATACTTCCCAGATTTGAAGCTGTATATAAATTGTTTCCTGAGGGTTCCGCTAAAAGAGCACTTTGCTAACAATGTGTGTGTGTGTGTGATTATTATGATTATCAGTAGATACGTATGTGTGGAGACGGCATTGAACGCAGTCCCCAAGTGTTTTTGTCATTCTGCTGAAGCTCTGTTGCGAGCGCAGGGGTAAGTTACGACCCCGTTTGAGGCCATACGTTTTCTTTGTATGTTGACTTAAAGAGACCAAACCTGACTCTCAGTGCTCCCTCGCCTGCCCCCCACCCCCTCGCTCCATACGATCACAAAGCGGCTTTGAACCATGGAGCTTTGTCCGACCAGCAGGACAAGTTTTCTAACATGTGGAAGTCTGTGTTACACCACATGTCCCATGTTGTTAAAGCTCTTGGCGTGTTCAGAGCCCCACATCAAAGTGCTTTAAGAAACTCCTTCATCTCAAAGGGGGACTGAGCCCCCTTTGTATTCATCCATCTCTCTCTCTCTCTCTCTCTCTCTCTCTCTCTCTCTTTTTCTTGCAGATTGCTCTCATCCAAAGTGTGACCCCAAGCTTGATTTAGCTGGACACACAGGTGAGTGGCCAGACCATATGACTGACAGTTCCAGGTTCAGAAATCTCACCCCTAACCGTGCACTGCTGTGCCTTTACTGTGGTGCTTGAGAGTTTGTGAACCCTTTAGAACATTCCATATACGAGACATGACATATCATTAGACTGTCTCACAAATCCGAAAAGTAGATAAAGAGGAGAGATCTCACCGTCATGGCTTTCCTCTTTTACCGTGATGCTCACAAAAGGTGCTTGAGTCCACTGCGAATCC
The DNA here is from genome assembly GCA_037576975.1 of Alestes dentex. Classification (NCBI taxonomy): domain Eukaryota; kingdom Metazoa; phylum Chordata; class Actinopteri; order Characiformes; family Alestidae; genus Alestes; species Alestes dentex. The sequence goes on along the minus strand of JBBIGA010119097.1, from coordinate 15,243 downwards.
ACGATTTATTATTCAAACAACAAAGAAATCACTAAGCAGATTCCTTAGGAAATTTGGTTAACATGATTTTCATGACATATAGAAAGTGCCTTTTTGTAAATTAAATGGTAAAAGTGTGGATTAAGCATCAGGGGAAAAAACAGTAAACAATTAGAACAGGAACTCTCCACTGTCAAAAGTGATGGAAAAATGAAAGAAAAAAGGCAAAAATTAGACAAAAAGCATCCAGATATCACAGTGAGTCTCAGTTCTTGATTGTGTCTTGACTGAGCAGCAAAGCAGAGTATTTGTATGTGTTTTTTTAGCATGTGCTCATTAGTTGTACTCTGTATTGATGCACCAAGACTTTTGTACTGTTCATGGAATACACTTTGATAGTTATGTTGTTTTCCTACTTACTTGGTGGGACAATTGTTTATTGAAATTAACATCACTCAGTCAATTGTGTGTGAGTTTGTGTGTGTGTGTGTGTGTGTACTTCAGTGCATCAAAACACCCAGTAACTCACCTGGAGCTGTGATTGGTCCCCGTGTTGAAAACACTGTGATTGGTAAAAGGCTTATTTACCAATTGCAGCTTTCTGTGCTATCAGTATTGCAGAGGCCAGTCTCACAGTCTCCAAAGACTCTGGCGACGCCAAGTAAGCTAGGCGTCTTTTATACGTTTGGGACTGTAGCGTGGTAGAACTTGCTAATTTTATACGGTTATTCTTGTCCCAGTATCTCAGCCCGAGTGAATATTTCAGATCTGATTTGCATGATTTTTTTCTTGTTTGCATAAAATTGCCATGCCAGTTAAGTGAGAAATACCGTTTATCTCTGTGCTCTCTGAGCTGCATGGAGAATTTCAATTAGCTGTGCAAATTCCCTTCAGCCATGCTAAATGCTAAAGCAGTTAAGAGAGCACGTCTAAAAATATCCAGAGGTCCAGGACACTGCATTATTTTATTTTTTTTCCCATTCATACCTTGTCAGTGGCGGTGAACTTGAACTCAGGTCTGGGTTTCATTTCATGCTGATTGCTGAACCAAAGGATGCCGAGCTTCATTACACATGACCACCTGGGTATTTTAGTTCAAATAATAAGATTAATAATAATAATAATGCATTTTATTTGTAAGGCGCCTTTCAGGTCACCCAAGGACGCTGAATCCAATTAAAATCACCGTGACTCTTTTAATAAATGCATAATATGGGTAAAAATAATTAATATTGTCTAAACACTACATGGGCAAAAGTATTTTGACCCACCTGCTTTTCCGGGTTTGGGCTAGGCCCCTTACTTCCAGTGAGGGGCTTAATCTTAATGCGTCAGTATACCAAGACATTTTGGACAACGCCATGCTTCCAACTTTGTGGACACAGTTTGGGGAAGAACCTTTTGGCAGTGGAAGCTGTTGGAGTTGTAAACGGGGGGCCGACTCTGTATTTAAATACAGTGCCATTAAAGTCCCCGTTGGTGCAATGGTCAGGCGTCCCAATACTTTTGTCCATATTGACTGGAATCTGTTTTATTGGTCACAGCTGGAGCGTTTTTGAAATCATTAAGCAACAGAGGTTCTTATATGGGCAATGAATGGAGGCACCAGTGCCTGGATCTGCTTGTTCCCGGCAGTGTTAGGCCCATCTCTAATTGGAGACTGAAGTGTGTTACACTCTTGCTGAGCTTTGCCCTGGCCGGCTGGTCTCTCTGGGCCGGTGGGAGAACATTTACACAAAGAGGCTCTCTAGAAGAGGTCTTTGTGTGTGTTGCCAAAGCCCTTTACCAGACCGTCACTGCCAATCAGACCGCCAAAGCCGCTGGCCCGGCCTGCGACAGGCTTGAAAGCACCAGAGCATCTCTTTTGGCCTCTGCAGTGGAGGAAAAACCTTGAAGTGTCACTCTTGTATCCGGAGGGCTTCTTAAGCAGGTGACAAAAGCTATTCAGAGATGGTTCAGAAGACCAAGGCAAATTATTCCGTCAAGTAAAACACTTTGTGAGGGCACAAGAAAACTTAGACATCTCGTTGATTCACCTGATGTCATCGGCTTCCAATATGAGCAAATGGTAGCAGTAATGGTGTGAAGAAATGTTTAATCTGATCGGATTTTCTGCATGTTTACACCATTTATGGCATTGAATGTTCTATGGGAAGCTAAAAGAACTGGTTATAGTATTATTTTTTTTTGGCTTCTTTTGTTGGCTTCTTCTGTCACATGCCATGGTTTGCAAAAAGAAATGAGTCATTTAAACTGAAAAATGGACCATTGGAAAAAAAAGTACAGGCAACAATATGAGAAGAACTAACTCGATCCCTGATGCACTAGGACAGCCTAGAACTGGATGAATGCACACCTGGATGGTTTTCGAGGTCTTGCTTAATGATCAGAGGGATTGTTGGACTCTCTCTGATAATCCAAGGAGAAAGGATGTCATTTAGCTCTGAATATTCAGTTGACTTCAATGTAGAGAACCCTCTCATCCCACTTCTCGAAGGTCTAGAGACTCTGATATGGCCAAATGTGTATGTTGACATCCCTTATAATTAGTGGGTTGGGCTATTTCAGCCACAGCCATTTCCTTTCTTTTCCCCAATTCCCACCTAAATTTAGTCATGTCCAGTTCCACCCAGTAGCTAGGACTCTCCCAGGCACACAATACCACCGGCATGGGGAGGGTGAAGGCCAGCACGGTCTCATTTGAAGCCATCTTTTCAAACTGCTGCTAAGGCAACATTTTTGCACAGCTTAATGCAAGCCACAGCCATTAAAGTAAAAAATAAAATCAAAACTACAGCTCGATTTGCGTAGGCAAACAGTTTTAGTAGCACTGGCCGTACTGAAGAGATCAGTGGAGCTGCTGTAGAATGACACCTTTTCAGCAAAGCAGAATTCACGCCAGCTTGAGCTGCCTCAGTCAGCCCTGTGTGCCTTTACTGTAAAATGGAAACATTTAAGAAAAGGAGCAGCTCGGCCACTAAGCGGTCGACCACACAGGACGGGGCCTTGAGTGCTGAAGCACATAGCCTAACAATCTCCTACCCTCAAGAGTGCTCACTCAGAAGTTCCAAACTTCTTCTGGAAGTGATGTGCAGTATTCACTGAGAGCTCTCTGGCTGATTAGCTGCAAACAAGCCCAAGATCACCATGCGCAATGCCAAGCATCGGCTGGAGTGGTGAAAAGCACCTCCACTGGACTCGGTTCTCCGCTGCAAACGTGTTCTCTGGAGTGATGAATCACACTTCACCATCTGGCCGTCTGACGGATGAATCTCGTTTGACGATTGTGCCAGCTGTAACGTTTGGAGGAGGAATAATGGAAGGGGTCTGATTTCTTTTTATAGGGCTGAGTCCCATGTTCTAGTGAAGTGAAGACTTAATGCTGCCGCATGCAAGTGCAACATTTGGCGACAGTGTAGTTAGGTCCTTTTTCTCTTTCAGCACGACCGTGCTTTCATGTACAAAGTGACGTTGATGAGGAAAGCGTTTTCTGACTGTGGTGTGGAAAGAACATGACCGGCCTGTAAAGAGTCCTGACATTACTCCCATTATATCATAGTAGTCTAGTAATGGGGGGCGACTTCGTATTAATGCCCTCAGTTTTGGAATGTGATGTTCCGACATGTGACGCTCAAGTGTTACTTTTTGTATTGTATGTCTGTGAGGCATATATACAGTGGAAATGGTCAAACTTGTGGTAAGAAAAAAAACCTGGCCTTGTCTGACGCTTGTGAAACCTGAGACTAGTCTATCCTAGTGGCCAGCTAGAGCTCGTAACTCTGAATTTACAACCTCCGACTGGGAAAATCAAACAGAACGGCCCTTACTCAGAAATATATGATGGTTACTCCCAGTGTCAGTACTAGTTAAATGCTACGTCCCTTTCTTTGCACGAGATTTGCTTTAGATTTTCTCCCCAAATTATTCATGTTTAGTCATGTGTAATTTTACTCTCTAGCTTGGACATCCTCCTAATCGCATGATAACATCAGCACTGTCGCATGAAGCCATCCGCTGCATCTTTTCGAACGCGACATCATTAGACATCCCCACGTAAATCGCTAATTCTGTTATGTCAGCTAACAGACATCCATACTGTAGCATTATGCTAAGTGATGGAGGGCCTAGAGCCCTTCATTTTTTATCAGCACTCATGATTGACTTGCAGATCCCTGGAGATTGCTGACTGGGGAGAGTCACTCTTTGGTGGATGTGCTGCCTTAACCAGCTAGATTCCCTGCCGTGGTTGGATTGTACTCCTGAACAGTGGGGATTTTCCGTCAGAATGATCCAGATTCGTTTTGGTTCAGGAATGGGATTAGTCTGGAAAAACACACGTTGCATAATATAGGTGGTCTTACTCAACCTTAGTCAAAAATCACAAGCGGTGTGAAGGAATTGTGTTTTCCGCGTACATATTCCGCGTTCGTCCTCAGTACCATGTACATACTCAGTAAAAGCAATGCATTTTTGTAAGGTGGCCGTCAAACGCAACTGGCTGGTTTTCCTGACGATTATTGGGTGGACATTGTAGTTCACATCTGGCTTCGACTGGGTGTTTATTTTCGTGCAAAGGAGGCAGCGGGCTAGAGGCTAAGCCTGGGCTGGGCCTGCTGTTGTTGTAGGTCTGTTGTCTTTAGGCAGGGCCATGGCTGTGTTTGGACTGACTGTTGACCCTCGCCACAATGTGAAGCTGTGAGGCAGCTCCAGACAGATTGCAGATTAGGCTGCTTCGCATGGACCTCTCGATCGGAAGTGCTCTCAGAACCCAAACAATGGTGTCCCACTGTCAGCCTAATCTCAGTGCTGAATAGACCGCTGCTCCAGCCCCAGTGGTGATACGGCCTTTTCCAAAAGATGGAGAAGTTTCAGCGTTGGTGAACATGAAAGCACAACATAGGAAAATATCGCTGTTCTGTAGTGATAAACAAATCGCACGGGGACTGCTCTCGTGAACACTGTCTCAGTGTTGGATTCATTGAAGACTGTGCATTTTAACCATTTCAGTTTCACTGGCAATCAAATGTGGCTTGATCTTGCACTAGAGAGTTTAAATGAAAATGTGAATTTCTTGTAAGTGCTCGGTTTGAACATTCGTCTTTCGGGCAGCAGTGCCCTGAGTGAGTTGAAATCCCTTCTGTTACATCGGTGCCATGACCCGGATAAAGCTCAGCCCTGAGGTTAGCCTCCAGGGAAGGTCAGCAAAGAGGAGAATGAGGTGTAGTGTAGTAAATAAACCACACAGAACCAGTTAACAGTGTTCCAGGGTCCCTACCATGGAATAGTTTTAAATCATACAGACCCACCCAAAAAGAGTCTGTTTTGAACTGAACACAGTTTAAATAAACATATTTAACTATAACACTGTATATGTTTAACTGTTCAACACTGTATATTACTTTAACCCACTTAAAGCGATAAGGAGTATTGTTACTGCAGATGGTCTATTGCAGTTATTGGTGCAGAGTGTGAAGTAGAAAACGATTAAACACTGTTGCTTATGGTTTTAGGGACGCAAGTGTTCCGTTGCAGCTGTTCAAAGGATGTGGCTCGTACTTTTTTCAGCCTCCCCGTCCGCACTTCCATGCGTTTCAGCCTGTGTTGCTTTTCTGAATGAGGTGCTGTATGGCACAGCCAATCAAAACGGGCCATTCAAGATCACTTTTATTGGATTCTTTATGTCTCTAGACTAAGAGCTCCAGTCTGTGATTGTGGGGGGTAACAAAATGAAAGGGTTTCCTTACATTCTAAAACGGGTTGGAGGCAGGAACAGAGGTGGCTTAATCCCCAGAAATCTCTTAGGCCAGTCTCTGGATGCTTATAATGAATCTCTGAATTTAAAATGAGTCGTTGTGTCTTTATTGGCTGTGGTGGAAAGTGGTCTTGTGCCGTGTAATAGCTGGACTGACAAAATGGGACCGTCTTTCAGTGGTGTCGGAGGAATGCCTGTGTGACATTAACAATTGATCCGGATTCCTGATTGTACCTTTAAGGTTTTCGCCTCTTGGATGTGATTTGGACCATAATACGCTCACCCTGGTGGACGAGGCTGAAGCTGTGATTTATTGATCCTCTCAGATTTTAGCGTTCCACCATATTGATCCGGCTTCCTGGGCTGCTTCTCCGGGCCGGCAGACGAGCCCCCTTACTGAAAGAAAGAGTCCGCGGATCAGCCTATGCATAAAACTGCGTTATGCAGATTGACCCCCGCGTGTTTGAACAACACCCCAGTGTTCGCGCGGCAGGGCTAATTTTAGCGGGCTCACTCAGTGTAAACAAAAGAGGTAATTGCCCTCCAAGGAGTTTCTTCCTGGAGTTGCGAAGACAGAAGGACGTCTCTCTTTCCGTGAAGGACTTCAGGGGGATCTAGCCGTATTTCGTTGCGGTTTAGGAATCGCTTAATAGGCCGCGTTTTGCGTGTTGATTACGTCCTGCTGTTTCATTGGTGGCTGCGAGGAGCAGAAATAGCTGGGACGTCTTGGTGTCATAATGCAAATGAAAATGTGCCAAAGGCAAAAAAAAAAACGACCCCTTGCCTTCATTACAGATTTATTGCAGACTGCTTAATGCAGTTTTCTGTATTTCTGATCAAGGCCCGCAAATATGAATATTCTAATTATTACATTTAAAAGTCGTCAGGCTTGCTGGCTGAGGAAAGTCCGTACCCTTTAAATTTCCTCTTTGGTGGATGCGACCTTTGATTATCTTTCCCTGCCGAGAAGCTCATTTATTTTCAATTTCACATTAAACCTCACGGTGATCCATACAGAAAGGAACTGCAAGCCCCACCCCGCCCCCCATTTCTCGAGAGCACCCAAGCGTCCTCAATTCATGATGCTCGGATCATCGTCGTTGACTGATCTGCCCTGCCCCCAGCCTCTCTCTAGACCAATTGCTTCCCTGAGGGGACAGGTCTGGTCCAATGGCACACGGTGAGCTCGTAAAGGGCCCTGTCACGGAGCTGCGTGCAGAGGCCCTCGAACTGACTGCAGGATTCCGAGATGTGGGGGAGATAGCAGTGTGCAGCGAGTGGATGGATGGAGCGAACCTTGCCTGTGTCCTGCTTCTGTGGAGCTAGACCTCTCTGCAGTCGCCCTGTGCTGTGGTGGAAGCCTGCGGCTGGGCTGCGCTCGATGCTGGGGATAAGAAGAGATGGCCCTGCAGATCCTCTCTGCCTGCGAATGTGAGTTAATCCCTTAACCAGCATGACTCTGCACTTTTCCTCAATTTTAAATGTACCTTCAGCACGAGGTCGTGCAAATGTATCTCTGCAGCTCGTTCCTGGTTTGGTGGGTGGGGTGGGGGGGTGGGGGTCGACGTATTAAATTTTAATGTGATGCATTTGCTTTCGGTGATAGATTTCTTTGACAAGACTGTTCATTTTGCTGCGTTTATTTCCCTTTTTTTATTAAGGTAGAAACGTTTGAATGCTCCTTAATGTCTGTGCGTGAATGAGGCCTACCCACCAGCCACTGTGTTCCATACAAGTATGTTTCCTCGGCCCACAAAGTGGATCTTGGGGAAAAGACTGAGTAAACAATGCAGTTACCTCAATTTTCTGTTTGCTTACGAAATGATGAAACGTGTCCAAAAATTGAACGTCTTGTTTTCAAAATGTCCACTGACACGTTCTCAGTATCATGCAGCAGCCTCCATGTCATCTGTCTTATTGTGGCCGTGCTAGCGCATCTTGAACTGATGAGCGCGGACTGTTTTGTGAGTCTTGGTGCGAATGTGGCTCATGACAGCTCCCATGGCTCCGTTTGGCTGGGGCCTCTGATCCTGGGTACCACAGTGATGCGGGAAAGAGCGTAATTGGCCTTCTTTCATTTCACTCTCTAGTGGCCAATTAGGTCAAAAATGGCAAACACATGACTGGTTGCGTCTCAAGGGACAACGTATGGAAAATGAACCGGGGCCGTACTTTTCGTCGCGTTCATGCTGTAGCTCTATACTTGACTTAACTGACCTGAAGAATTAAGATGCACAAATGCTAATTTATTAATAGCACTGGGAATCAGCCATCAATGGATCCTTTTCTTTTTTCAGGACTTTTTATACCAGTTGAGGCATTATGTAAGTCTAAGCTACACTTGACAGAACACCAGCTCAGGGCTAAGAGTGATGTGAGCACAATATGTATTAGTGTTTGTCTATGAAAGGTTTGCACCATGACAAAAATGTAATCTAACAATATTAGAAGACATTCTCTTGGTACATGGTAGGCACCATGATATTGAGGTCTTTGACGAGTTAAATCAGACACAATGCACCGCATACAAATGCTATAAAAATAGTAGCGTTGCACCGATACTGTATCACTATTGGTGCTGATAGTGGCACTTATCTGCACTGGCACACAGGAATGATAAAATCATGACACAGTGCTACTGAATGACCGCTCCATTAGATAAATGGACACGGTGATGTGTCCACGGTGCTGAATTATTTCCCTTTGAAGAACAGCAGTAGTAAAAATGTTCATTGAATCTGTAACACCAGTGTAGTGGTTGATACGTCTGTTGAAATTTTGACAGATTTGCCCTTTATAATGTTTGTATGTAACTGACAAGTATTGCAACATATAAACAGTAGAGAACAAACTAACGTAAGTGCTTCGAGCGGAGTGTGCGGCTTAGGCACCTTTCAGCAACCCCCCTCTCCTGCTGTGAAGTCGATTACGGGCTAAGATGATGATAGTCTAGGTTGTTATTGAGAGGGTATATGAAAGGAACATATATTGGGCTCTTGGGGTGAAAGTGGGTGATAAAACATTATGTGCAATATCTTATAATGAGCAATAGTCTTACCAGGGTTAGTATCATGTGAGGGTTTCTTAATGGTTGCTAAATCAGTACATTATGTGCAATATCTTATTATATGCAGTAGTCTAATCACGTAAATATCACTAAGTTTGTTTATTACGTATATACTACTTTCTCTACTACATGCAATAATGTACTCGAAACCACCATTTGAGTTACTAGTAATTCACTTAACTGTAAGCTACTTATTTATAGTATTATACCTAGCATTTGTGTATGTATCGTAGCGTATTTCATATTAAGTTTTGTTTCTGCAGATTTGTAATGGGATTTATTTAGACCTTGTAGTTTCAGTTGTTCTTGTCTCTGTGTGTCTGTGTGTCTGTGCAGTCACAACAAGCAATTTCCCCCTGGGATCAATAAAAATGTCTGATTCTTTTATAGCATTTAGGTTTGGCTTTTCACTGTTCCTGATGCCATCTCTGTGTTAGTTAGAATGAAAATGTCTGTGTTATGTTTAAATACATCTTTTATTAGATATTTCATTTAGAATCGGATGTCATGTTGGAAGAGACAGTGCATTAGTGGTGCATTCCTAGTAATTTGCACATTCAGTGTATTAGGCCCTAATGTATACCAATTAGGCCCTATGTAGGATTCAGACTCGCAATCTGCTGACGTCGAGGTGAAACCTTTAACAGCGAATGTAGTGGAAGCTCCACCTGGATCTCTTTACTGAAACACACACTTGGTCAGTATAATGGAAGTGTTGCCATTATCCGCAATCATTTAAGCTACTTGGCGGTTCTAGGAAGTGAGAGAAATGATCTGGGATGCTCCCTGTGAAAAATGAGCTGGCCTCTTCTCTCCCCAGCACACCTTCCTTTGAAGTGTTCAATATTTAACAACACTAGCAATGTTGGTCCACCTCAAAGAGGAGATGAATAACTCAGGGTGACGGGTCTCCCAAATCGTGGGCCGCTGCTCTTCTAGCAGAGAGAGAGAATCCCTGAAAGAGCACAGAGCGTCTCTTGTCTTCCTGTGTGTCTGCGCCGTGTGGTTAAAGCGTCACTGATAACAGGAGGCCTGGCCGCGCGAGGTCTGCGGCAGAGAGGGTGCAGTGGCCAGTCCGTTCCTGTGAGCGTGATGCGTGTGCTGTGCTAACAAAGGGTGTTTAATCACATTGCATGCTTTCTGTCTTCAGCTCCGGTGTACTTAGCCTTTAACATGAAGGCTGAGAGCTGCCTGCTAATCTCCCCGGTCAGAAGGTCCTGCACTGCCGGACTCAGGGTGTAATAAGACACAGATGATGTCATCACTGTCCTATCAGTGAGGGGGCATGTTGCTGCACAGCTGTCAGACGACCCTCAGATAACTCCCTGCTAGCCTCAAGCAGTCTTCCAGCCTCTCGGCCTCTCTCTCTTTTATTTCTCTCTCTCTCTTTTCTCTCTCTCTCTCTCTCTCTCTCTCTCTCTCTTTCTCTCTCTCTCTCTCTCTCTTTCTCTCTCTCTCTCTCTCTCTGTCTGTCTTTCTCTTTTATTTCTTTCTCTATTTCTCTCTGTCACTCTATCTCTCTTATTTCTTTCTCTCTCTCTATCTCTCTCTCTTTTATTTCTTTCTCTGTCTCTCTATCTTTCTCTCTTTTATTTCTTTCTCTCTCTCTCTGTATCTCTCTTTCTCTTATTTCTTTCTCTCTATTTCTCTCTCTGACTGTCTCTCTCTCTTTTATTTCTTTCTCTCTCTCTCTCTTTTGTTTCTTTTTCTGTCTTTGTCTATCTTTCTCTCTTTTATTTCTCTCTCTCTCTATCTCTCTCTCTTTTCTTTCTTTCTCTCTCTTTATCTCTCTCTCTTATTTCTTTCTCTGTCTCTGTCTCTCTATCTTTCTCTATTTTATTTCTTTCTCTGTATTTCTCTCTCTGACTGTCTCTCCCTTTTCTTTCTTTTTTTCTCTCTATCTCTCTCTCTTATTTCTTTCTCTGTCTCTCTATCTTTCTCTCTTTTATTTCTTTCTCTCTCTGTCTCTCTCTTTCTCTCTCTGACTCTCTCTCTTTTATTTCTTTCTCTCTATTTCTCTCTCTGACTGTCTCTCTCTTTTAGTTCTTTCTCTCTCTCTTCTCTCTCTCTCTCTCTCTTTCTCTCTGTCTCTTTCTCCCTCTCTTGCTTTCTTTTTGTTTCTCTGTCTCTCTCTCTCTCTCTCTCTCTCTCTCTCTCTCTCTCTGTCTCTGTCTCTCTCTCTCTCTCTTTCCCTCGTGCTTTCTTTCTCTTTTTCTCCATCTGTCTCTTTCTTTCCCTTTCCTTCTCTCTCTCTCTCTCTCATCTCTCTCCCCCTCTCTTTCTCTTTTCTTCTCTCTCTCTTTCTCTTGCTTTCTCCCTCTTTCGTTCTCTCTTTCTGTCTCTTCCTTTCTCTCTTTCTGTTTCTTTCTCTGTCTCCTTGTTCTCTCTCTCTCTCTCTTTCTCCCCCTCATGTTTGTTCTGTTTGTCTTGTACATATATCACACACACACATGTATATGTGGACAGGTGTAGAAGCCCATGTGGGGTATAGGGGATTGGTTGTGTGTGTGTGTGTGTGTGTGTGTGTGTGTGTGTGTGGTTGTGTGTAGGTGTAGTTTCGATACATAATAAGTTCAGGTTCGATGCTGAGGGCTGTAGAGGATTCCCTTATATTGTACAGTACATGTTATGACTGAAATACTGACCAGGGTTTGTGCTGGGTGTCCGTTTTTGCCCATGAGTGAGAGAAGACTTCTGGGTAGTGTAGTTCGGCCATTTGAGACCACTTCAGTCCAGGGTACACTGACATCTACTGGGAGAGACGGCAGCCTGCAGAGAGAACTCTGAGAGAGGTAGACCGCCCGTTTCACCGAAGAGCGTCCTGCAGGTTTTAACAAAGAAGGAAGTAAGAGGGTAATCTGAGCAGAGAGCCGGCTGAGTGATTCATGACGAGAGCTGGTCAGTGAGATTTTATTTGCCAGTTTAATGGAGGATGGGGGGAGAGCGTTTCGTGCAGTGCTGTGGGTGGTGCTCTTGTGTATGACATGGAAACCCAGTTTGCGAGACCTACAATTAACAAAATAAGAGCAGCGCATCCTAATTTAGGACTTGCAGCCACACTCTCTTGCTTTGAGCATTTTTTTCCCCCACTTTTAATGGAAATTTGACCAAAACAAGGGCAAGTTCTGCTCTCAGACATGTGTTGAATGAGTAGCCTCGTTTACTCATTAGTCCAGTTTTTTTTTTTTTTGTGGTTTCGTCTCTTTAATCAACAGCAGTTTTTTTTGTGGTTTCGTCTCTTTAATCAACAGCAGTAGTGGAGTTTTCTACAGTGCATTGCTTTCCATTTTTTTTGTATTCGAAATGCATAGAGCTCTTTAGAAATCCATGCTCCTCTGTGTTTTGGACATCAGAGGTGTGGAGAAAATCTTTGCACTGGCTGGACCACTACGTAGACAAAAGTACTGGGACACACCTGTTTTTCAGGGTTTGGGCTAGACCCCTTACTTCCAGCGCAGGGCAATCTTAATACTTCAGACCAATCACAGTATGCAAATATGAGCCGCGGAACTGTACGGATGAAACTGTAGAAATACATGCAGTTACTAGTCCTGAAACCGATCACAGAATGTTCTTCTAGTCTAAAACAGTACAACAGACTGAAACTGCACTAAACTCACCCTGATAAAAACACGCCTTAGCTACTTTTATCCAGTGCACTGTGAAGACATTTTCTTTACATTTCTTTTAGCTTACTGTGTCCTGTTCCTGTGTTAAACACGACAGTATGCATTTCAGAATGAGATTATTACATACACATTTTCTACGGTGGCCTCGTGTTTCCATCTTGACAGTTTGGAACACCTGTTATTGTTTAGCTAAGTCTCTTTTTCTTTTTTTTCCCGGAACAGAAAGAATCAACTAAAATGGCTTAAATAGTAATAATGAATTTTACTAACGTTCCGAACGCCTGTTTGCTCATCTTGGAATAAAACATTCTTGCAGATTAAGTTCAATAATTAGTCGTTAGACATGGAAGAGTGTAAGTTGCCCAGTTTGAGAGACATATGGGAAGTTGATCAATTGATTTGGTTTAGTTATTTAGATTTGTCGTCGTCGTACGTCGTAAGGATTTTCACCTTAAGGCATGCAGGCAGTCAAAATCTCTCTTTCTGTCTCTCACTCTCACTCACTGCCAAAATATAACTTTAGCTGTGTTCGATCGATCGGCTGCATATTGTGTTTTTGTTTTGTTTTTTTTTATTTTTATGTCTCCTGAACTGATGTTCCATAATTACTTGTAACTGTACAATCAGACAAATCCTAGAGCACATTTTCCCTTTATCCTCATGCCAAAATCTACGTCGACTCTAAATCTACGTCTTAAAGCTGCTATTTAAAATATTTCTTTCTCCCTCCCACCTGAGGGGTTCGTGTCCTTGTCACCTTGTTCGCCCCAGATGAGGTTGCATCCCTGATGGAGAACGTGTAAGACTGTGCAGGAGAGAAAGTGTGTGTGAGAGTGTGTGGTGTGAGAGGGGGAGGGAGAGAATGAGCGACGGAGAAATGGATACACTCTGTCGAGGAACGAGTGGGGGTCTGTTCACAGTTGGAGTTGGCAGGGAGCTCCCTTTCCACCGTCTGAGGACTGGATGAGCTCTTTAATGTTGTCTCTGCTACACGGCACACACTCGCAGCGCTCGGGGATGAAAATTATATAACGCACTTCAGTCGGAGACAAATGAAAAAAGTGTGTGTCCCTTTGATTTGTTTGGCTAATATGAATATGAAAGCGATAAATAAGAGCACGTCGTCGTCCCTGCACTCCTCCGGTTACGTGAGCAGCCGCCTGGCGGGTTCTGGAGGGCGCGGACTGGTTTGGGAGTGTGACGTTCGTGTAGCGCGCCGCGTTATTATTATTCATTTCAGTCGGGTCTCTGCTTTAGTTCTCGGGGACTAATGTGGTGCATAATGAAGAGCTTTCTCCGCACCGACCGCTCCGTTCGCTTCATTCGCCAGCTAATTATCAAGTCCTTGAGGACGGAACCCGGTGTTAAAACAAAGCTGTGCAGTCTGGACAGCCGCTAGAGAACCGCCATGCACCGTTTTATACGCTGGCAAAGTGGAGAAAAAGCGAAGTCCTGGCGTTTATCAATTCCTCCACAGTTCTCCAGTCATCTCTCTTTTCTTCACTGCTTTTTACCCCCAGAACGTGGCCTCACGTGTTCCCGGTTTGGGAAGCTGACCCTGGACAGTTTTAAAGTGATGTATTGGAGATTTCGGGGGGATTTCCTTTTGCCTGGTCAGTTCATTTGTTTGGCCTCTTCTTCTCACCACAGGCTGAATTCTTTTGCACCCGTTTTCTTCGAAGCTTTCCTGGTTTTATTGACGTGCTCTGTCATTGATCTGCACTGAACCCAGCCCCAGGCTTCTACAGGCCTATCAGACCAGCCCTCTCTGTTTGAAAGCTTTATAGCAGGATGAAGACAAAAGGATATTGCTGTGGTGATGGGGCTCGCTGTGAGAGCAGCAGAAAGCGCTGGAGATGAAGACCTCTTCGCTTAGCAATTCGCGTCAGCAGCCTCGACTCACATGTCGGTGTTGATATGCACTGACAGTGTTCGAAATGAAGCCAGTCTTTACAGTGATACTTTTGCTCAAGCAAATACTACGTTCCCTTTTTGAATTTATTGCACATAGCAACCATACGAGATCTGGACTTAATTGTTTGGATGGTTTTGTGATTTTTAGAGAAATCTCACTAACTGCACATTTACAGCATTTGGCCTTTACTTATACCAACTAACATATTTTTTGTGTATAACAGGTGTAGCTGAATGTAGTGTTAGGAGTCTTGTCCAGGGACAGGTGAAGTGTGGTGTATTTTTGTTTTTTTTTTCCTTACAGCTGTTTTGCTCTGCGGTGAACCTTTTCGTTCTAGCTTTGGACTGCCTAGCATTGCAAAAACATGACAAGATGATACAAGATGTATTGAGTTTTTATTCCAGATGCTTTATGAGGATAACCAATTAAGTGAATAAGCTCCAGAAAGTATGTAAGAGACCACTGCAAAAATGTTCAGTTTCTCAGGTTTCATCTTCTATAGGTGCAAGTATCGAACTGAACAGCTTTGCCTTCGTTTTTAAGAACTGCCGACAATATTTCTCCTCATTTCCAAAAAAAAAAGATTGTTCTTTAAATCATAAGTATAAAGGAAATGACAAAACATCAAAACAAGAGAAATGATGCAGTGCTTACAGAGCTAGAATAATTCAAAGTAGAATAATAACAAATCTGTTGTTCACTTTGAAACAAAATGTCAGTAATTACTTTTGACGAACTTCTGGTAGTGTTTTGCCATCCAACTGGTCTCATTGCGAGAGGAGAGTGTTGATTACAGCAGTGTGTTTATACTTTTCCTCATTAACTAAGATGTGATTCAGGTGATCACTAATCAGTCCCTCATAA
Source organism: Alestes dentex (assembly GCA_037576975.1). Lineage (NCBI taxonomy): Eukaryota > Metazoa > Chordata > Actinopteri > Characiformes > Alestidae > Alestes > Alestes dentex. The sequence continues at coordinate 37 of JBBIGA010119097.1, read as the reverse complement.
AGCAGAATGAGGTGCTTGTGTAGGAATTTAACAGACA
>JBBIGA010119079.1:0-27529 GCA_037576975.1 Alestes dentex | reverse complement strand
TCTCTCTCTCTTTCTCTCTCTCTCTCTCGCACACACACACACACACACACACACACACACACACACACACACACACAGTCACTGTAACGGTATCTCTCTCTCTCTCTCACACACACACACACACACTTTATTGCACCACAGATCCTCATATAATGCAACACTTACTAGAATCAACTGTCTTTAACTGCTTTAGTTCACACACTCTCTCTCACTCACACACAAACATACACACAATCAAAAACATGCAGCACATACAGAACCTTCATCCATCATCCTCTCCATCCCCTCCTCCTCCATGATTTGTGTTTAATCCAGAACAATAATGGGGTTATAAATAGGCCATGTAATGAGTGTTTTGTCTGATGAAGGAGATTCATGACTGGGTGTCAAAACACTCCAACTGTATCCTGTGAGTGTAAATCAAACTGATAATATCACCGCTAGCACCGCCTTCTATTCCTCACAAATTCTTTTGTTCTAGCAGCTTTTCAAATTCCTGACATCTGTTTACTGTCAGAACGGTCATATTAGGAGAACTAGAGCTTCTCGAAACCGAAAAACACATCACTTAAATACAGCAGAAAAATGGACATAAATCCTAAGGCTAACATACTTCAGCCCATGTTTACAGAAAACAGTTGCAGAAAAAACACAAGCGTGACTATTAGAGATTACTGAAGAACTTCACATAGCTCTTGTTGAGGCATATGGTTAGTACCATGCTAGCTGTTGCTTAGATGCATAAATTGTTAGCCACATTAGCACGTTTGGCATCTGAAGTTGAAGACTTTAACTTTCCACAGCTACGAGGCTAGCATTACAAAATTGTAGGCACAACAATGAACATAATGTGAACAGCAGGCCTAAATCATCGCACATGCTTCAGTGATCTAATAGACTTGATGACATGGTTTCTAACACTAAGGGACTAATGTGGCAGCTGGTGGCCTAGTGGTTAGGGAGTTGCCCCTGCGATCAGTAGGTCATCGGTTTGAATGCCAGGACTGCTAGTGGCACCTCTGAGGTTCCCTTGAGCAAGGTACCATCCCCACACACCTGGTTAATGGGTTAAATGCAGAGAACTACTTTGTGCTGTTCACATTGCGTGTGGTGGTGTGTTCATATATGACAAATGAACACTTTACACTAAAGTATGGCTAGAATAGCTCAAGTAAACTAGCATAGTGTTAAGTATTTGTTCATAATTCACCTCCACATGGTTTAAGTGTGATGACTGAGGTGTGAAGTTAGCATCATGCTAATTGGTGGGCTTCATTAGCCTCATAGCTCCAGTGCAAAACTAACAAACTTCAAACACCAAACATGTCTTGGTTGAATACAACTTACCTAACGATTGTTTAAAAAAAAAAAAAAGAAGAAAATACAATTCAACCAATCCACTCACTGACCACTTCATTGGAAACACCTGCTTCCACTCACAGGCCATTTTATTGGAAACACCTTGTGCTTCCACTTACTGGCCACTTTACTGGGAACACCCTGTACATGGTAAGGCAGCACATATACTAAAATGGGAATGATACAGAGAAGATTGGCATGGCCCCTGCGCAAAGATGACATGCAAAATCGTGAAGCGTTTTTTTGGGGGGGGCAACTGGTAGCCTAGTGGTTAGTGTGTTCACCCTGCGAACCCAAGAGGAAGAATTTCGTGCCGGTCACACTGTGTGTGTGTGTGTGTGTGTGTGTGTGTGTGTGTGTGTGTTCACGTATGACAGAATGGTCACTTTCACTTCACTTACTTCCACCCACTGGCCTCTTCGCTGGAAACAACCTGTACTTCCACTCACTGGACACTTTACTGGAAACACCCACCAGCCACATTACTGGAAATTAATCCCTTGTACTTTCACCAACTAACCCCTGATGAAGAGGATGGCTATAAAAAACAGCCTCTAACTGTACACCAGCAAGATGGAGCTAAAAGTCAGGAACATTTTTTAATTGTTCTATTACTGAAGAGTTTCTAGAATGCTAAAATGGGACAGCGAACGGAGCTGTGAGACTCTTCAAGTCGCTTTGTGTTCCTGTGTTTCCTTCTGGCCCTGAGGAACAGGAGCCCTTTCACCACCCAGATCACCTAACACAACTGCACTTGGTCACCATGGCGACCGCGGCAGTGAAACGGCGGGGTTAAAGTGGACGGGACTTTAAGGAGAAAAGCACACCGGGCCGCCCTGGAACTCCTACTGTAAAAACGCGTCCTTTCAGCTTAACTAAAATCTTAAAACAAACGTAAAACGTGGAGTAAGACACTGTAACGGCTTATGACTTCAAAAATGTGGCTTCGTTAACTGGTTTTATGTAAGTCAAATAGATTTTAATGAATCAACCTTTGATTGAAGTAAAGCATAACAATATAAATTGGTCCATCTAATTTCAGATTAACCATTCTTCAGCAGTTTTTACAAATTACTGCACTAAAACACCATAATAAAACAGGATGTGATACTGAGTTGAGCCTCAGACCACTGATTTCTGTTGCATTAAACTATACTGCAGTAATGTCTGTTTGCCAGACTAACTCAAATTCGGTGTTTATGCTGTAATATTTTTTCAGGGTTTTTTTCAGTGAACAAACAGCACAACGAAGCTGTTTTGAGCGGGTAGAAAAGGCTTAACTGACATTTTTTGGGTTGGCCTGAATAGCTTTTTATAGGCTTTAAATTTTAGATGGTATTTCAGAAAGATTACGTAAATACTTGTTTCCAAAATCACCCTTAAAAAGCAATATTCATGTTTTAGAATTTACTGTAGTTTTAAATATTTTCATTACACCAGTTAACAATATGTCCAACAGGGGGCAACAACAGACAGCTGGAGTCCAACTGCTTGTGTGCCGTATGTTGCTGTAGAAGCCACAGTTGTAACATCTTAATGCAGTTTTTAAGAGTAACATAGACACTAAAGTTGTTTTATCATGTATTAACAATCACTGCCCTTTTAAAGACCCTTTTTTATGATTAAGTGTGCTATTCAGGCTACACATTTTGTGGCTTGAAAAACTAAATATACAACTGAATTCCAATGTAGCTGTAACATTCCCAGTCGGTGGTTGCTAGAGGCCGCCATTGTTTATCTTTTGATATAAGGGTTGTTTATTTTGACAAGTGCACTACGGCCGGGCAAGTGGACATAGCCGGCCAGTGGTTTTAGTTAAATGATTACGGGTTTTGGTTGGTTCTGGGTTTTGGTTCTGTGTGTATATAAGTGCCTTTGTTTTGTGTATGGGTGTCGGTCCACCGTCTTTTGGGTGAAAATTCAAGTGGGGAGCTCTTGTTTGCTTGTAGGCCCTCGTGCCTTTTTGTTTGGTTTGAAAAATAAAGAATGGAATCCTGCACACGCGCTTCATTCCTGTGGTCCCCTGACGTGACAGTAGCAAATAAATACTCAAGTATTTGAATCTGGGCATTTCAGCTATACACTAATGTCAAGGGGATTAAAAAGGTCTTAAGCTGATTCACAACTGAGCAAATTACTTTATGGCCTACAAATGTGCTAATATCCAACACACACGCACTTTTATCATCCATCCATTTTCTGCCCCTTTATCCCACACTCGGGGTCGGGGGGGACTGGAGCCTATCCCAGTTGCTATGGGCGAAGGCGGGGTACACCCTGGACAGTCGCCAGCACGTCGCAGGGCTACATACAGAGACAGACAACCATTCACACTCACATTCACACCTAGGGGCAATTTAGTGTATCCAATCGGCCTATCACCAATGCACGCATGTTTTTGGCGGTGGGAGGAAACCGGAGTTCCCGGAGGAAACCAACGCGGTCACGGGGAGAACATGCATCAGCAATGTGTTCAAATAGGTCTAAATAGATCATGCAATGTCTTTTTAGTTTGTGAGAAAACACTGTAAGTCCTGCCCCATATCTAAGGTTATCAGTCTATTGCCTGGCAGAAGAATAGACCTCACTGTTTACCTGCACTTCCCGGTAGGAACAAAGTTCTTTCAGGTTTCACCCAGCTCTTTCTCTCTCTCTCTCTCTCTCTCTCTCTCTCTCTCTCTCTGTCACACCCTCTCTCACTGTCTGTCTGTCTCCCTCTCCGTCTCTTTCTCACTCTCACTTTCTCTCTCTCTGTCTTTCTCTCTCTATATGTTTCTCTCACACTCTCACTGTCTCTCTCACTCTCATTTTCTCTCTCTCTCGCTCTCTCTGTCTCTCACTTTCTCTCTCTCAATTAGCAACAACAACAGCAATAATACTAAAAGTTATTCTTATTTTTCTTATTGTTGTTACTATTATTATCAAGTGAGCAGAAAAATAGCAGTAGAAAAAACATTCAAGTGTTTGTGTTACTGTCTCTCATTCTCTTTTTGTCTCACTCTTATCTGTCAATTCAGTTCAATAAGCTTTTTTGGCATGATCATAATAAAACAGTCTTGTCAAAGGGAACAACAACAGCAACAACAACAACAACAACAACAACAACAATAATAATAATAATAATAATAATAATAACAAACCAGGTCAAGTTTCTATTAATTTGTGTGTCTGTGCGTGTGTGCTTGTGTAGTGTTTGGGTCTCTCTCTCTCTCTCTCTCTCTCTCTCTCTCTCTCTCTCTCTCTCTCTCTCTCTCTCTCTCTCTCTCTCTCTCTCTCCCCTCTCCCTGTCTGACTCTCTCTCCACTCACCTTGGCGTGGCCATTCTAAAGAACAGCCTTAAGCTCTTGTACTATCTCCCTCGAGGTCAGAGTGTGTGGTGGGAGCTAAACTATTACTCACCTCGTTGCCACACAATATAACAATAACGCAAGGCCGCGACGGGAGAGAGGCTCACACCCCACCACACCCAGAACCACTGACTACACCTCTTCCGTCCACCACACCTCGCCCACAGGACTTTAGCCTAGCCTCCTCGTCTGGAGCAGCACGTCCGGAGCAGGGACACAAACCACTTTCACTCCGACATGCCTCGGTTCGCTCTTTTCTGCGCTGGCCTGCTTCTTCTGGTAAGTTTTTATCACTAAACTCCTCCATTGTTTCGATATTCGGCTTGACAAACGTGTTTACGTGGTGTATCTATCTCGGTTTTCCTGTTTTACGTCGAATATTTAACATTATTCATCACGAAAGCCCAAGAAGAACCGTAAAAGAACAAAACAACTCCACGTTTTATGGAAGAAAGTAGGGGTTGCTAGGCTCCACCGGCTCAGTTAAGGAATGCAGTAGCTGAAGTAAGTACGAGGTGGGCTTTCTCGGCTCTAAAACCGTTTTGGGGGGCGTTATTGAATAACTCGTACGTATAACTCACCAGGTCACTCTGCACAACTTCTGTCTAACGACACACTATCCCTTAAGCTGGGTTAATGATTAGTCTGAGGAGCCAGAAGCATGTTTTACCTTCTGGAAGGTAACAGCAGGTAGGCTGCATTCGGAGCAGGCATGAAGTAGCAATGCTGTATTTAAAAAACCAAACTGGGCATCTTAATACATTAAAACTTTCTCGAAACAGTGGGACTGAGCTATTAAAACTAGACACTTTAGAGTAAATAGGTCTCTGTGTTAAAACATTCTGTAAATTTGTCTGATCAAGGCATTAAAACATTCAGTAAATAGCAGCACTGTCTGTGATTAAAGCACTAGAACATACAGTAAATAGGAGCACTCTCTGAGTAACACATTAAAACAAAGTAAATAGCAGCATTGTGTGATTAAAGCATTAAAACAAAGTAAATAGGAGTACTGTCTGTGATTGACACATTAAAACATACAGTGCATAGAAGCTCTGTCTGTGATTAACTCATTAAAACAAGCAGTAATTAGAAGCCTTGTCTGATCAATGCATTAAAACATACAGTAAATACCTACAGTAAATTGGAGCACTTTCTGAGTAACACATTAAAACAGTAAATTAGGAACATTGTCTGTGATTAACACTTTAAAACATGCAGTAAATAGGAGCACTGTCTGATCAACGCATTAGAACAAAGTAAATGGCAGCACTGTCTGATCAATGCGTTAAAACAGTAAATGGGAGCACTGTCTGATCAACGCATTAAAACAAAGTAAATGGCAGCACTGTTTGATCAATGCGTCAAAACAGTAAATAGGAGCACTGTATGATTAACACATTAATACACAGTAAATAGGAGCACAGTGTTATTAACACATTAGAATATACAGTAAAAGGAGCAGCTAATAGAAGCAATCTGATCAGTGCATTAAAACACATAGTTATTAACACATTTAAATATACAGCATATATAAACACTTTCTGTGATTAACGCATTAAAACAAAAGGTAAATACGAGCACTGTCTGATCAATGCATTATATTGTTATTAGCATATTAAAACATACAGTAAACAGAGACACGGTGAATCAGGATTTGTCCTGTTCACACAAGTGCAAAGTGTAAAGACATATACATTGCCCAGGTAAAGTGTTGTGTAAAAAACTTTTTTGGTTTTGGTACAGAAGATGAATCAAAGACGTGACTAAAGTGAATATCTTTTGGCATGTGGACAGGGTGAAATCCTGCAGTCTGGCTGTTCCTCACAAACCAGCATCCAAAGCCTTTAAAAAGGCAATTGAAGCCTCCATTAGGATAACATCCAACATATTAGTCTTCTCCCTTCCTGCTGTGATTATCATTTTGGAGAGATTCCTTATTGCACTGGATCAGTTCAGCTAGGGCGGAAGGCCAAATGGAGAAAACAGATTCAAATACGGGTTTTAATGAAGTAGACATTGATGACTGTGTTTTAATGATCCAGAGCAAGCACGCAACTGCAGTTACAAAACATTCGAAAAAGTACATTAGCAGAGTAAAAAAAAAACCAGAAAGAAATAGTAGTTGTGAGTCACACATTTTGTTTTACTTTTTGTCAATTACACCTTTGTAAAACAATGTGTCAGGTGACATGAAATGCTCTCCAAACTGTAGGATAAGATAAACCTTTATGAGTCCCACAAGTGAGAAATTTATCAAATGCAACATTCATAAGCATGAACCATTATACTGTCACCCCATTTCCTTTTCTTTGCTTCCGTTTGGGCACACCGTATATTGTGTGTGCTAATTGCACCATAATTATTGTTTATTGTGTTGTTGAGTACGCAGACTTCCGTATTACACACCACAGAGTTGTGACTGCCTGAAGCGTCAAATGTGCATATTTCACAACCATTACTCTGAAAATATGAAAGTAGGTCAATTCTAAATGCATCATAAAAGGAACTTGGTTAAATAAGGAAAGGACAAAGTGTGTGGGCACTTTGTTCAGTCAGTGAGGTGTATTTGATTCATCTGAGTTAATGTAGTCATTGAAAGACATCCGCAAGATGTTAAAATGTTTGTATCCTTGTCTATTTTGTTGTCTAGATTTACTATTAGGCTTATCTAGGCTTTGTCCAGTGTGCTGGACTTTACTGTGCATGCATTCATTTATTTGATGCTTCTTTGTATCAATTTTGTGAAAAATATCAAAAAAGGATTTCAGGATGAAAAAATGGTTGTGTCAGGTTCTCTACTTTACAACAGAGAAGATCCTAAGTGATGTGTAAAACATGTGATGTGTAAAACATGGTCAAAACTTGATAATGTATGCGTCATAATAAGCTGGAAGTGCCTCAGACTTTCACCTTCTGTGTAACATTGCTGTTACTACTGCTGAGATTACTGACCTCAGCCTGCACCGCCCTGTAAAGCTCATGCAGATAGCATGCAGGGGGAGGGTGTGCGCGAAAGGAGAACAGAGTTGTGCTGACACTGGGGCGGAGTGCTGCTACTCGCTTTCAACATCTGCTTGTAATTATAATTAAAAAAGAAAAATGCCCAATCATCAATGCTCCCTCTAAACCACTGCTTGACTGGGGATTTACACCCAGAGAGAGTGAAACAGAAAACAAAAGGGAGAAAGTCCCTCTCTTTATGAAAATATGCAAGCCTTTGCTCATGAAGCCTCACCCACGCTTTAATCCTGTAACTGTTGTTTTTCGGCCAGCCTACATTCCCACACTGTACCAGGCCTGAGCAATGATACTATTGGCAGGGTGTCAACAGATAATGCTTTTACAGAAAAGACATGTTTGGCGTCAGCCTAATGGTTAGATTGGACGTATTACACATTTATTCATTCCAGAAGAGTAGTATGTTGAGGGTCACAGTGCTAAAATTAATGCATTTGATTAATATACTGCATTTGCAAAACATTTTCCATTCTCCACAGTTCGTGCATAAGTGTGTACTTTAACACTAGTGCTAAATGAGTTCTGACAGTATGGACTGAATATAAGTAGACATATTATTCTCTTATTCAGTTATTAATCTTTAGACTGACTTGCTAATTTATTTCAGTAACTATTATGAAGCTAACTTGCAAGGTAGTGACGAATATGAAAAACTGGCACCTTAATGTTTAAAGAGTCAGTGAGGAAAAAAAATGTGTCTGATTAGAAACAGGAGGAAAATGTTTACTGCTGCCAACAGGCCATTAGATACCTTGCAGATTGTGCTCAAAAAAACAATAGAATAGAATAAAAAACTATACCAACAGTACAGTAGAAAATGTACACTGTACAATCTAGAAATATAAAATATGGCCATCCGTATCGTAAAATATACATATATGTATTTGTAAACTATATGTAAACTATGTGTAGACCTAGACTTAGTATGTATGTATGTACACACTGAGTATATGTGTACATATATATATATATATATATATATATATATATATATATACAGAGTGGGTGTGTAAGTAATATATAAGTGGATATAAAACATTAAATAAAACATTACATGATCAGCAGTAAATGAAAATTATGTGCATACTTATGGAAAGTACATGTCTTAGGAAAGCTGGAGATGGTTAGAACTAAGCATGCTCTTTCTCCTCTCTCTCAGATGCTCTGTTATTCAGCGGAGTCATGTTTTCAGAAGCGTATCCAAGCACATGTTCCTGAGAAGCTGCAGGCTGGTTATGCTGTCTCTAAAGGTACGGATTTGAATATCCTGTGCAGCAAATGTACTTTTTGTATTTTTGAAGTATCGTTCATTTAGGTTAAGAAATATTTCAGGGGGATTTATCCTTGTAATTATTATGGAATCAGGAGGTTGACCAGCTGGCATTGACATTATTTTTACTTGTTTCATAGTGAATCTGGACAGCTGTGGGTTCAGGCAGCTGTATTTGGCCTCCAGTGACCCGGACTTCACTGTACAGACCGATGGCACCATTCTCACTGTGCACGTCATCACAGTACCAGACGACGGCAAATCTTTCTTGGTATGGGTGCAGGACCAGAGAGGACATAAGTGGAAGGTGGATGTCAGTCTTTCCCCCATTGATCAGGTAATTCCACTCAGTGAGTGCCTCATTCTGGTTATTGAAGTTATAAAACTCAGTCAGGATCCACATTCCTCAAGGAGTAATGGGGGTAAGATCAAAAGTGTGAGAGAAAAATCATGTTTTCTTTTCAGTCAAAGGAAGCAGTACATTATTTCTTCTGTTTTTAGGTGTCTCAAAAGTCCAGCAGTGCGGTTCTCAGACGTGCTAAGAGAAGATGGAGTCCTCTCCCTTTCAATATAATGGAGAATGAAAAATCTCCTTTCCCTAAGAATATAGAGACAGTAAGGCTTTCATGCTTATTTATTTTCATATCTTTGGGAATCACTAGGAGGCCCTATGAAACAACACTGTTGCGATACTTAAAGATTTAATATATATATTCTTATGTGATAGGTATTCTTTTGTGATATATACTATACAGTTACATACAATTTACTTTTACATATTAATCAGATACATGCAGAGAAGTTTACAGTTATATTGTCTGATATAATGTCCAGACACTCATAATAATAACTTCACTTGAAGCCCCAAAGAAGCATTGGTCTCTCTACAAAGAGAAAAAAGCTCTTCTCTCTTGGATTAGAACATTTTGCTATTCTACTTGTTTAAAAATTATTTATTTGAATAATAATTAAAAAAAACAATTTAATATCAATATTTGGAGCTTTGTGAAATAATAATCTTTCACCAATATATCACAATACCATGCTGTTCTTTATTTGTTGCAAATGCGGTTAATCTCCAGTTCACGTATTCCTTGTTTTTCTTATTTTTTGCTTGTAGAACTCTTCCTCATATCAGCTTTAATGTGTTTCTCTTACCCATCAGATTGCGTCAGATACCTCAATAAACTACACAGTTTATTACGTCATTGATGGACCTGGCGTTACATCTGACCCTGTGGGTCTGTTCTCAGTCGATCGCAACAGTGGCATGCTTAAAGTACACTACGCTGTTGACCGTGAGCAGTATCCTCAGTTTATAGTGAGTCACTTCTGTTCTTCTGTTCCACAGTCTTTTTCTTTTCATATTCTATGAAATACGGTTTGATGTTAATAAACCCGTATTACATGTGTTTGCATGTGAAAGTAGTGGTGCAAGCAGTATATTAACCTGACCTTAATCTTACTCACACACTTAATATTCAGAGACTCCTCGGCTCTTTAATAAAAGGGCTGTAAATGAGTGTGTAGCACTAAAACAAATGTATGCCTGTGCTGTAACACTCCATGAGACAGCTGCTCTACCTGCCTTACCAACTGCTCTTCTTCCTCAGTTTACAGCTCATGCATTCAACAAATACACCAATCAAGAGACAGACCTACCGCTACCAGTCACAGTGAATGTGAAAGATGTGAATGACAATGCTCCTCAGTTCTCCAGCCCTCTGATGTTTACTGTGGAGGAGCAGTGTGACGCAGGTGATCATATGTGCATATTACTGTATCTTGCCTAAAATACAAAAAACATGTCATCAAATATATGTAAGTCTGAGGAGTTTTGGCTTCGGAGAAGTTGTAGTCAAAACAAAGTACAAGTACTTAGTCTTAAGTTTGAAGGCGGTTCAGATAAAAACCTTAGCCTTAACAGCTTTCAACCAGGGCCTTAACAGTTCATACTGAGTGTAAGTTATATTAAGTGGTCTATGTTAAGTCTTATGTGTTGTTCATGAATTAATTGCCTTCTTTTGGCCATGTTAAGGCACTGTTATAGGAAAGGTGAATGCCACAGATAGGGATGAGCCCAACACCCCTCATACCAAAATCAGTTATTCGCTATTGAATGCCTCGGACCCGTTTCTCATCGATTCTGTCAGTGGAGTTATCACTGCAAAAACCAACACACTGGACAGAGAGGTATGTTCTGCATGAAAATTCATTGCTTTACCTTGTTAAATGTACCGAGTATGAGTCTGAACGGCAAAAAAGTCATTTACATATATCAATCTTAAAGGCATCACAATAAATTATGAACAATATTCTTGGCCTCACAAACATCATGGAACAAATCTAATTAAAGGAAAATGTAGAATATGGGCCCTTTAAAATGTCTTTACTGGTTAAAGACTGGCCAAAGTAATGTTTCTTTGCCTTGATTCACTGAGCTTTGATTGCCTACCCCGTCATAAGCACTGTGACGGGTTAGAGGTTTATTTGCAAATGGCAGCCTTCAATATTGGCGAGACCAATAACAGACTATATGTTGTGCAGCTCTAATTCAGATGTGAATTTCCACATAAATATTGTTGTATGTGAGTGTGTGTGTGTGTCCTTGTGTTGTATTCATTTGCATTTAGAGTCTCTCAGTCTTATATTTGACCTGTGTGAATGAATAGGAGAAGTTAAATAGCAAAAACAAAGTTTTATAATTATTTTAATAACATTAATGCCATTTGTTTTCAGACTCAAGACAGGTACTTTGTTAGAGTTGAGCTCAAAGACATGGGTGGAGCAGCTGGTGCGCTTTCCACCCAGGGGTTGGCCACCGTCACTCTGACTGACATCAACGACAATCCACCCACCTTTAAAGAAAAAGTGGTAAGTTGTCTTTTTGCCTTTCAGTAGCAGTAGCAGTACCACTTCCATAATCAGTTCTCAGAGAGACATCAGTATGCAGTGATACTGCAGTTTCTTCCATGTTTTAGAAGACCTTTGGAAGCTTTGCATAGATCTGATCTTAAAAACCAAATGGTGTCAAAGAACCACAAGATAGAACTGTGATGCGAATTAAAAGTCTTGCAGCCCTACTGATTTGAAACTATTGACCTATAACGGTTCTTGAACTATTATGAAGTTATTGAAGTGATAAGAAAGTCATGTTGTTTTGAGGGTGCTTCCTGATTTCTCAGAATTTAAGGATCCAGATCTGTTTAGTGTGAGATTGTGTCATTTATAATCATGTGTTGTTTTTGTGGGACAGTATAAGGCTCAAGTGCAGGAGAACCAGGCAAATGTGATGGTCCTCAGGATCCCCGTAGAAGATAAGGACCTAAAGGGAACTCCAAACTGGAAAGCTGTGTATGAGATCACCAAGGGCAACGAGAGTGGAAACTTCTGGATCAAGACTGACCCTGCAACCAATGATGGGCTGCTCCATGTCATAAAGGTGAGACAGCGGGGAAGAGGCTGAGGGATGGGCTGAGAAGGGAGGTGGAGTGCTGGAGTGTGGAGAAACACATTATTCTTGTGGAACAGATCAAAACCAAAGAGTTTGTGGCTGCATTTAATGCCCCCCAGTATAAATAAATATATCAAGAATAAAATATTTAAGAATAAAATGTAATATTTCAAAATATACAGCACATTACATCCTGGCCAGTGCGCAGTCTCTTTGCTTTGGGGCAGCTGGTGGCCTAGTGGTTAGGGCGTTGGCCCTGTAATCAGAAGGTTGTGGGTTTTGAATTTTGTGAGCCCCTGCCTCACGCCCATTGACCCTGGGATGGGCTCCGGGTCCCTGCGACCCTAGTGAGGATTAAGCTGTTACAGAAAGTGAGTGAGTGAGTGTTAGCTGGTTAGCACTGTTGCCCTCCAGCGAGAAGGTCCTGGGTTCCTAGCTGGGGCAGCCAGGGTCTTCTCTGTGTGGAGTTTGCATGTTCAGCAGCTCTGGTTTCCTACCACAGACATGCACGTCAGATTAATCGCTCAAATTATTTTTACCTAGTGATGCACCAAAAAGAAATTTCATGTCCAAACAGAAAATAAACAATTGACAATTAACAGTTGATATAATTAATCGGCTGCATTATATAAACTACTGTACAAAGTGAAATGCTCAGCTTTCAAATGGTGATGAAGCATTTGTTCTCAACTTATTACAGTCAGCTCAGTTCAGATTTTTTTTTGTTTCTGTTCAGTCTGTGAGTTGATCAATTATTCTTAGTTATTTAAACTTTTTTACACAGTAGTAGCAACATATGAATTTGTAGATGCAACTAAATTGGTTGTATGTTATGAAAAACACAAGTAGTTTGTGAAGTTTTGAACAGTATTGTATATTAGTGGTTATTTAACGAACAGGGGCCTTGTCCTGAAACTGCACTGGTACTGTATCTCTGTGTATATTATTTATAGAGATGTTACAGTGCTGGCCTAGTATTTATGATTGGGGTGTGAGAGTGCTGGCCTGTGTGGCGTGTTTGATGTTATGACTGCAGACACACCCTGGTCTAAGACCAATAAGATAACACAGGTTTTTCCTCAATGTCTGTGTCTTACTGTTAGAGAAATCCCCTCTGTCATAGTTGAAAATATATGTTGGTTTTGAATGAAGTATACTGATAGGTATCTGCTATGATTTGAAGTACAGGTAGTATCAGGAAGCATTGGGGTAGAAAATCAGAGAGAGAGTGAGATTGCGACAGAGACAGAGAGAGAGAGATTGAGAGAGAGGTCACTGTTTGTAGTGTACAACTGTTATGTAAGTGGTTGCTATGAGCATACTTGAAACTGAATTTTGCTACCAGTTGACTTATTTAGCCCCTTATTGGCATATATTTTGATACAATGAAAATAACGGAATAAAATAAAGAGCAACTTCCTTCATGAAAACCCCAGATATAGACTTTTGGTTACATTTGTACTGTCTCTGACTCCAAGGGAAATTCCACTCTCACATATGCCAAAGTGAAAGGATTTTTCTTATGTATTTCCTTTTTCAACTTGAATTACCAAACATTTAACTCTTTATCTACCTCTTCTCTTCCTCAGCCTCTGGATCGTGAGAAACAGGATGTGGTGAAGCTGGAGGTGATGGCTCGTAACGAGGTTCCTCTGGTGCGCACCAAGTCCTCCTGGATGAAGGCTGAAGTGGAGCTCACCGTGGGAGATGTGGATGAGGGACCAGAGTTCTCTGTACCTATACTGCGGCTCAAAGTCAAGGAAAACGTACCCAATGGAACGCTCATCGGAACCTATACAGCCACTGATCCAGAGACTAAGAGCAGCAAGGGCATAAAGTAAGGGCTCTAGTGGCCAGATGGTGTCTGTTGTCTTTAAGTGATACGTGGTTAGATTTAACAATCAGTTCTTAAAGGGCCCATATTCTGCAATTTGATGTAGAGTCCACTTGCGACATTTATGTGGTTTTATTTTCCCAAAATCCAGCCTAAAACCCACTCAACCTTTGTCCAAAAGTACTGATTGGAAGAACACACTAAATTCGTCGTTTTGGTCGTCACTGCACCAGTGATTAGTAGAATCGCCTTCAAAATTTAACATAATGTCGATAATGTTGCATTTTTTGCCACTTTGGTGTGGAAGATATCAACTATACAGTAACATATGACTGTCTTCCACTGTCAGATACTACAAGCTAAATGACCCAGGTTCTTGGATCAATGTAATGGAGACAACTGGAGATCTGAAGACAGCAAACACAATCGACAGAGAGTCCCCGCTTGTCTACATGAACACATATAACATCACTTTGAAGGCTGTGGATGAGAGTATGTATATACGTATTACATTACAAACTGAAATATTTGTCTCATTGAAGATGTTTAGAAGCCTTATTTTCAAAAATTCAACTACAGAGATCCATAACAGGGCACATGGAACTTGTATATAGACACATCCATCCACATTATGTGCAAATGGGTTGAATGAAGTGCATCTTAAATAGAAGGTCTGGTGATAATTTAGTATATATTCAGCCAGACCTGTTTCACTTTGCAGTATGTACAGAGACTAAAGATGAAAACGGATCACTTGAGACAGCACGAGAAGGGGTGTGCCAAATGCAGGCCCAGCACAAACAAATTTTTTGCCTCATTCTCTGCACAGTAATGTGATCTATTACTCTGGTGAAGCACAGCAATTTAGGCAGAGCCAGACCATTCACCAGAAGTTGTTAGTCAAAATGGAGTGAGTGCTATGCAATAAAATGTAATATAAATAGCTTTATTCTTTTACTGACTCCAGTGCTGCACATTTCCAGCAAGAATACCAACAGATGCACAACAATAAGAGCACATGGCACAAAGTTACCAGTATGTCATAGTGCTCCTAATATGCTGTAACACAAGTCTTTGAACACTTGTGAAAATAAGGCCCTAAAAGGGTGTGGTTGATTGCAGGTCAGAATGTTCTGAAGTTCTCTAGTTGTTACAATGTCTCTGTTTTTCCTGGCCCAAACGTATTGTCACAGAAAGTTGTCGAATGGCATTCTTGAGGAGATCTTAATGCTTTTGTTCCTTGGCTGTTCCTCCAATAAGAGAAGAAAAGCCTGGGGTTACGGAAGTGTCTTGCACCCAATTTGATTGATGTTCATTTGTTCTCATAACAGTAATAATTTACTATCTTTTGAAAACAAGCAGGTTAGAAAAAAGCATTCAGTCTGTTGTTGGGTTAAATAAATGCATTTTTTCTACGTGGGATTGTGTCTCACTTTAATCAAATCAAAAAGTGCTTTTGTCTTGACAGTAGGAGACCCTTAAGAATGATCTTATCACATTAATAGGGAAAAAGTTAATACTGCATGTTGTAGAATAAATGACAATGTCAATGCTTTCCTGTTCTTAGGTAAGAAGACTGGTACAGGTACGGTGTTGATCATGATTGAGGATGTGAACGATAATTACCCGGTGATCCCAAAGCAGGATCGTGTTTTATGCTCAAACGATGGTAAATGGGGCTCCACTTTGGTTGAGGCTGTGGACTATGATGAATCTCCATACTCTGGTCCTTTCTCCTTTGCACTGGGCAAAGATAGTGCTGGGAAATGGAAGCTAAAGAATTCCGTTCCAGGTATGTTGGTGTGGTATCAAGTCTTCACAAATCCCGTAAGATTGGGGGGGGGGTTCAGCTAATAGTGACAGTCTATATTTGTCACTTAAGTGACATGTTTTTGCACAGTGAAAGAAAGCCAGAGATCCAAACATAATTTTAAGGAAGTTTTCCCTCTTTCTTTTTCAGGTACCTCAGTGACCATAGAGCCGGCTGAGGACATGCCCAGTGGTGTGTACCAAGTCCCTCTGCTGGTGAAGGACCTTCAAGGTGTAGGGGAAGAACAGATTGTGTCGATCCGAGTATGCAAGTGTGTAAGGGATGGAGAGTGCGCAGCTCAGAGTCTTTCTTCCAAGCTGGGAGTGTGGGGTGTGCTGGCCATGCTGCTGGGTCTGCTGCTGCTCCTCCTGCTCTGTGAGTTCCCTCTACTGGCCAAATACTGAAACACTTTTACTCACTTTCACACACATAGATTCCACTGGACTGATGAAAAGTTGGTTTAGTATAACCATGCTCACTTCAGAGCTACCTGTGGGTCTGTATGATTTAAAGGATTTGCACAGCTTTATGTAAATGTGCGCCTCCTACTAAATATATTTTTATGCTACATCGGAATAATCTTCCCATTCAAAACAATTCTAAATGATTGTTCTTGTTATTAATGTAATACAAAAACCTTTGATGTGTATCTTTTTAGTGAATGCAAAGATTCCTCTACTAGTCTTGCAATAAGAGACAAGTGTCCATTTTGATGCATTCTGAAGCTTACTAAAGCCTTATGAAGGCTCTTCTTTCTGAACCGTATATAAGGCTTCAAGAGGCTTTTTTTCAGCAACATTTTTGGTGTTCTGGAATTTAAAACAAGCTCTGATAATTAAAATAAGTGGTAAATTAGTAATAAAACTGACACTGACAGACCCTCATTTTACCTAAACAAGTAAATCAATATGAAAAGTCTTAAGAAGCTCAAAAGTACGTTTTCACATACATTTGTATTAATCAGTGACAGCGGAAGTATGCATGAGCAGATTTATTATAAACTGCTCTAATTTTGTCTGGGGTGATGTTCTTTCTCCCCGTGGCAGGTCTTCTTTTTGTCTTGGTATGCAGCACAACGGGAGAGAAAGTACGCATGGCTGATGATTATGATGGAACTGGGGGAATGCTGCTCAAATCTAACACTGAAGCTCCAGGGGAGGAAGTGGTACGAACTTGTTTTTAAACCTCGCCCTTTTGCTGAAAATGTACTGAATGTTCTGCTTAGCATGTCTGTGCTGGGCCCAAACACAGCCTCTTAGCAAGGATTGTCTTCAGCAACCAAGTCTTCAGTGACCCCATGCCTAGTTCACATTTTTGTTCTCTTCCAGCTTCCAACACACCTAAACAAACACACAGTCAGCACTAGCTCAGTTATGTGAGAATAGAACAAAGACAGTTAGGACAAAAGCTTCGATAAGAAGCTCGATCAGGAACCTGTTTGGGGTTTTATTTTTACTCTATGCTTATTCTACCGACGTTGCTTACCTAAACAAGGGCAGCGACGGCTTAATGTGTGCGGGAACATAATGACTTAATCTTACTCTGAAACATAAAATGTGTTTACCTCGTTTAGAAAGATTTCAGTCTTACTGGAGAAGTTATTCTCCAGTGTGTGACTTAAGGGCAAGTTAAGAGTAGAATGTTTATAGGCTGTAAGTGGTCTCGGCCAGAGACTTGCAATCCCAGTTTAATTATACAACAAATCCCCGCTGTATGAGAAGCTGTGTCAGAGCTTTCTTTCAGTTCAGATTATCCTAACACATTAACATTTGGGTAATGTAAGCAGTTGGGGCCTTAACCTCATAAATGTGCCTGGTGCAAATGAAAGATTTCTGCAGGGAATAAATATCATCAGTATTTAAAACCTGGGCTGAAGTGTTTATAGTTGTAAACCTTTCCTTTATGGCAGCCAAGCAAGTGCTAAGAGTTAACCCATTCACACTTGTTATTTAGCATAACATTATCATCGAACAGAATCAATAGAGAAGTGAAATGATAAAAACACAATGAAGAAACGAATTAAGCACAAATAACATATCCAAGAGTTACAACAAGACTATGCACAATGATGAAATAGGTCGGCTACAAGCACCGTTTAGCTAAAGCTATATGTGCACCTTTTATACCATTTAAAAACTTTGACAAATAACAGTAACAGGTTACAGAATGAAGAATTAGCATTGCAACAGGCTATGGAAGACAAACAAACAACCTTGTATTTCTAATCTGATATCTTTGTTAAAATAGTAATGAAAGAGGTTCACAATCGTTCATGTTATTCCCAATGTCTGCTTTTAGCTGCAGCCGTAACAAACCCCTGCTATAAATGCCACTGTGAAGAACATGAAAATAATGGTCGTATATCTTCCAACAGAAAGACGCACTGCTGGTGGTGCCAGGCAGCGGGGGAGGTGCAGTAGAAGTCTCTAAAGACCAGCAAATGATGCTTGGATCGGCTGCAGGGCTCTATGGGCAGAACACCCTCCAGGGAGGGAGCATGTACCAGAGTGGCCTGCAAGGCTATACAACCAACATGAGCATGTTTGAACAGCATGGTGGAGGCTTTTACGGCAACACCTTGTCCAACAAATACTCCGACATGTCCATGCTGGACACGTGGAGGACCAATGAAGTTTACCTGGACAGTGTAAGTGGAGCTGCTGACTTTGTGGCACACGTGCCCACTTATAGATCTAAATGTTCCAATCCTGTCTCTCCTGTTTCCCGCTTTTCAGCTGGTGGGGATTGCACCCTGGGGTCACGCTAAGAAAGTTAAAGGGGCCATGTCTCGTATTTATTCTTTTTTTTTTTCTCTCCCTAAAGTCAAATTATATCATTTATTTGCCCAAAACAGTCATAGTTCCTATTTACACATGACCATTTATTCAACCATAAATCTTGCAGATTTAAACTTTGCCTTTAAGAATGATATATGCGAATGAGCTCTGTTGTGATTCTTACTGTAAAAACAGCCTGGACACAAACAGCCCTTATTACATCACTGTGAAATTCCTGTAGGCTAAATAAACGTTAAAATGAACATACATACATGTGACATCACAAACACAACTAATTCAAAAGAGACTATTTTGTTGCTTTGCTTCCACATATGGACCGTATTGAAACTTTCACATTGAAACACTAATATTTATGCATAGAACCCCTGACACTTACTTCTGTGAGCCTTTATCTTGGAATCTTGTTGCCTTATCTCACCGGTTCCCCCCACACTCTTCCTTTTCTTTCGTAGCTTTTAGCACATTTCGGAAATTCCTTACCACAAAGCTTTCTCTTTCCTAAATGAGTGATGCTATCAGCTCCTCTGACTTCTGACCCTTTACTTTCTTCTGTGTGGCAGAAACTGGTCTATTTTGGCGAGGATGAAGATGGGCGGTTTGCGCCGGATTTGCTGAAGGCTTATGGGTATGAGGGCAAGGGTTCTCCTGCAGGGTCTGTTGGGTGCTGCAGTGCTCTTGGTGACCAGGACTCGCTGGACTTCCTCGATTCCCTCGGACCCAAATTCAGAACGCTTGCCGATGTGTGCATGAGCAAAGCGGAGAGAGGTGAACAGTGAGACAGGCAGGTTTAAGGGAAACAATGAAACAGTGTGAGAAATGACATGAGATCAGCTTGGATATTCGTAAGAACTGACCTGTCCTTTCTGCGAAGAAGTGGAGAATAAGGAGAGAAGAAGAAACACTGGATGTTGCAATCAGCAGTCACTGGAACCTTTCACCAGCGCTCTACAGCCTCTACAGCATATTACTGCCAGGAGCTTCTAACCATGCTCAGAGGACTCAAGAAGAGCTGCTGCATTCATATTAAAATGTGTTAGAGCATGTGCGTATGTGTGTATATATATGCCAGTTTTATTTTGTAGATGTGCTTTTGAACAGCACTTGCAATTTCAAAGCAAATAAAAGTCAATAGTTAATACACTGAGGTCTATACGAACACAAACATTACACAAGGAGCCGTAAGAAAAAGACAGGTTTATTTTACATGGCCATGACACAAATAAATCAGACATGATGCTAATAATAGATTTGTATTTAGTTTTGTAAATAGTTTGCATTCTTACACAGACAATTATGGACACAGTAGTAGATGAGTGAAGTGTTGACTAGTATAACAGTATTTGAGCATACTTTCTTAGTATGGCAAGCAGGGGTGGTCCTTCCTGGACGAGGCATCAAATCCTGAGCACCCGTGGGTGACTCAGTAATGTTATCTCTTTTGCTCTATTTTGAGTGAGTTGAACACAAAGTGTACCACTAGTGACTTCATGTACACAAGCTTGATGAATTGTGACAGCCCTAGATACTAAATTAGCGGTTTTAATTCATGATTAATTATCACACTAACAATGATAATGAAACTTTTCCCAGTTTACAACAGTTATAGTACGAGTGCATGATGTGCGTTGTTGACTTTGTGTGTGTTTGTGTGGGTGTGCATGGTCCTTTCAAAACAGACCTTTTTTAGGCTGTACAATGTGTGCATATTTCTCTCATTCATTTCTCGTCTTTCTGAACAATTTAAATGACATGTTTTACAATACAAAAACCAAGAGGAGAGCATGGCCCTGACAAAGCCATAATAGAGTTACAACCTTAAGCAGTAGGGATGTAACAGAATGTGTATTCAGTGTGTTGGTTTGAACATTATGGTTGTTTTGCATGCAATCACACAGAGAATACATGGTTTTGTTTTGTTTTTTTCCAGTCCTACATACATGTTTAAATTAACATTAGGAACCCGAACCTTATGCATTTGGAGATTTTTTTTAACCGTTGTACTGAAGTCATACCGAACCGTGATGAACCAAACCATGACCTCTGTGTACCATTACAACCCCTTTAAGCAGTGTTCTCATTATCGTGGAAAGGTGTTTTGTGTGCTGCCCTGTACGTGGCCAAAATTTGAACTATTCCAACATTCATCAATCCACTCATTTAAGGAACTCAAACACCTACATGTTTTGAACATGTGTAATTCAAGAAAGCAAGAAACCGTGGCAATAAACTTTAACCTTTGCCACCGTACACTGTGTTTATGCGCTATATATCTCAAGGACACTGCATGAAAAAAAAAAAACAGCGCCATTGAAATGAATGCCCAAGATATGTGCAAAACCGTTTTTCTGTGATAATGTAAATGCTACATCAAAGCACTGAGCATCAAAACATCTTCTTTAAATGATGTTTTCAGGCCAAGCTTATGCTGCCTGGCCTTTAAAACACTGGTTTCCTTTCCTGATACTGGATTTCTACTTCTAAGACAAACAGATGTTTACCTTTTGATTTCTTTTTTGTAATACAATGAGCATGTTGTTGTGTATAAACTAACCAGGATGAATGTAGGCGTTCACAGACACACTTTAGAACTAATTTGGAGTTTTTCAGCTTGTGTCTATAGGGAAAGCTGGTGCTGGTGTCTTCCTGGTGTCTACTTGAACCTTTTTTAGAGGTTCAATGGTAGGGATGGGTATCATTAGGATTTTACTGAAACTAATATTGATACTGGTTGCTTATCAATACCGATACTTATCGATATACTTATTGATACTATTGTCTATAATTTGGCACAAAAGTCTGTTGAGGATGTGCCACTCATGTCGGCCCCACTGATCTTGTCTGGCATCAACCATTTGAAAATGGCAGATCTGTTAGAATGCATTAACATTCCATTAATAGTTCTAGCAGCACTGTTTATCCAGGAACTTAACAATATTTTGGTATCGACCAGTCAGGAACTGGTATCAATGTGGTAGCGATTCTCGATACCCAGTCCTATTCTTTAATCACCAAGGAACTGACCCAAATGTTTAATATTGTGTCTTTTTTTTTTATCAGAATGTGGGAGTTGTTCTTGAACTGAGTGACAGACAGTGCAATTTAACTGGAACCTGTGGGTCTACGATAACTGCATTTTGGTGCACCATGAAAAATTTGAACTTGTAACATGACTACAGGCACTGTCGTCACACCAAAGTTTCCAAAATTCTTTGTTGCTTTTTTCCACTGCTTTAGTTGCCTGCTTTTTTTTTTACGTCGAATGCTTGCAATGTTTTTGCAATACAATAAAAAATACAGAACTATTACAAAATAAAATCAAGCCTGAAAAGAGTTTCTTTAAATAGTAGATGTATTTAAATGCACATTTTCATGTATGAAATGTTGGTGAGGTACTGAAACAGCACCTTACACAGTCTTCAGAAATACTGTGCAACTACATTACATTTTCCTTTGTAATCTGTGAAACATTCATAGCAATGAAAATGTAATTGTTCACTATGTCCCAAATGATAGAGGAAGGTTGTCTGTGCTGTTTTTAAATGCCAGAGGATAGTTTGTGCAGAAAAGACGGTTGGGCAGGATTTATCTCCTTCTGTTGAAAGCTGTTGCACAATAAAATGTCAGCTGACTCCAGGAGGTGACAGTTTTAAACAATGCAGGCTGGAGATGACTTTTGTCATTAGTGAATACACTCCTGCCCGTTGTTGACCTGGTGACGCTCAGGGGCTGCGCTGAGACTTTCCATCGGTTATCAAGAGCAGGAGCCGAGTCATTGCTTTAATGCGATACATTTATATTCAACATGGAATGCAAGATAACACCGCCCAGGACTCAGTGGGGAATATATTTCAGGAGTAAGCCTTTACATTAGCAGAGGGTAGAGCCCTATTTTTGGGCACGAAACCCAGAATCCCAGAGGAGCTCATTAAGACCTTAAAGAAGAGTATAGACATTTTTAACCACGGTTAACCTTAGAAGCCGCCGATAACAAAAGCATGTTGAAATTTTATATGAATAATTTCTCACTCATAGTTCATCAAAAGAAGCCAAGAAATTCTGTCAAAAGTGCAACTTCTGAACCTCAGTTGATACCACGTTTGTATTCATAAGAAGAAAAGAAGACATTTGATTATAAGTTGAACTGGATGATGTTGTTGTCGTGCGTTTGCCTTGAAGTTTCTAGCCATGTTCTTGCTCTTGGTTGGCATTAACAATGAATAGCGCCATGAACTTGTGTTGGTGTATACTGGTAAGATACTGCAATCAGTTCTGGTAAAGGCATAATGCTGGGTCACTGCAATCATATTTAAACCATTTTATAGTGACACATTATTTAGAGCGATCGTACACTCATCAAGGTACAAACAACTATGGTTTAAGGTCCAGTTGTGCTAAAGGGGCATATTTTCCAACATAATGTTTTAAAGACAGGGCAGTGGCTATGGAGTCACTGCAACTTAAAAAAAAACCAAACAAATTCTCGACAGAATATGGTACAATTATGTGGTACTGAAGACACTCTTGAGGGTACCACCTCACTAGGAAGAGAGGAACTACCCCAGTGATAGTTTAGTACCTTAGTTCTGAGAGTTGTGGCAGCCTACGGCCAAGCTACAGTGGCTTTGAAGCTAAAGAGGACCCAACAGAACACACACGGAAACCAGCTTCGGGTGCAAAGCATGGCTTTTATTTGACACATCATTAATAGCCTCCTCTGACTAGCCTGAAACAAGGCTCTCCAGGCAAGGTCCTCGCTCCCTGCTGTAGCTTGGACTATTTCCATATTTGAAGTATCCTGGCTCTTTCTAAATCAGTCCCAGCTGTTGCCAGTCAGAGGAGGAGTGTACATCTTATTCTAGGACTTTTTTTTAATGTCCTTTATTTGAGATCTAAAAATGGGGTTGTCTACAGTTTGTCCTGTAGACAGACCCTCCCTCCCTCCTGCCCCCAGTGTCCCCTTTAACTAACATTTCAGAAAGACACTGTAAAGTGGGTGGAGGTAGCTGCATTATTGTATTCCGATGAGTCTAATTCACTACAAGCGATATGGAGAAACCCATTTGTTGATTTGGTCTAATATTAATCATACGTAATTGTTTAACGGCTGTTTTTATGCCTGTGGGCTTGTGCCCAAGACCTGGTGCTTTTACTTGTCTCCTGTAAAAAATGTAGTTGGGATGCTTTGATCAATGAATCGGCCTTTAAAGCATTAGTAACACTTCAGCAACTGTTCGTTCGTGTGACTAGAGGAGAGAGAGAGAGAGAGAGAGAGAGAGAGAGAGAGAGAGAGAGGGAGAGTGCTGGATTGTGATCTGCATCTCTTCCAATGCCCTATGAAAAGTGTTGCCAAGGTCTCGGCCTTGCGGCTAAATTGAAGAACTGATTCTACCGTGGCAACAAAAAGCCTTAGTCAGGGATTTCGTAACAGATCTTTCCTTTTTATTCAATGGCAAACTCACAGTCTGAATACAAAGCAGCAACAGAAGGTTTCTCAGACAAAAAGCAGAGACATTCCACCACGGGCAAGGAATGGCCTCGAGATTCATCGATACAACTGTGTGCGGACAAGTTGTCAGGAGACTTTTGCGCTGGTCATTCTATAGACAGCTGGTGTCCTGTGGCTGGGTTTCTCAGAGCTCGTACAGCAGGTGGCCGGAGAAGGTGCTGAAGAGGTTTTGTGTGTCTTTTAGAGTGCTGTCGCTCTTGTTGAGACGCACAAACACCCGGTCTCCAGCCCTCAGCTGCAGCACCGCACTGTTACTGGCCGTGTCAGTGTGGAGTGCATCTACTGCCACTGCACTGGCCACGACCTACAACACGAACACACACATATACACACACACACACACACACACACACATCATTCTGTTAGAACAGTTCCTGTTAAGTTCTTCTCAAACCTATTTCCAGTTCTCCTTTTAGTGAGTTTTTCTCATTCAGCTTTTGAAACAAGTGGTGAAATGCCATTCAATGTGCAAATGGAAAATATGCAGCATGTTTGTTTTGTAGCAGAAACTGTAATTAATCAAGTGGCTGCCACAGTGTGATTCAATTTAAACTACTGCAAAACGACAGTATACATTTAGACTTGTATAGATGTCGTAAAGATGTTAACTGCGTACTGCTATTACACCTGTACCAAAATCCCATAATATAAGACCAATTGTTCTTAAGAGTTAAAGGAGTTTATTTGATTCATGTTAAATAAAAGCAATAAGAATAGGCAAATTTTTTCTCATTTTAGAATATAAAATGCTAATTTGACTCTTTAAAGAGCGAATAAAGTTATCTATATCGCGACCAACAAATCGAAAATTCAGGAAATGTTGGCTGTCAAAATTGTACACTTCTGGCTTTATTCTTTTTGTGTCAGTGTCAAGAAATAATAAAAAAAAATGTATAGGGCTGTATGTAATGGTAACAAACACAAAAGTGATACTGATGGCAAACCTAGGATTTTCAGAGAATTGCAGCTTGTTTCAAAGAGCTACAAATGAGAAATGATATCTAATTCCATGTAATTATAGCCTGTAATATCTGTGACATCTTTCTGAAAGTGTATGTGCTTGCTTTTGTCTCAAGCTTTTTCCTGCATTTATGTATTCTTTAGGAAACTATGACACTTCTTTAACTTACCTGGTCATTGAGCACCAGGTCAGCCCTCAGGCTGAGTCCAGTCTTCACAATGTTGTAGCTGAAGTGGTACACTCCGGCGGATCCGCAAGTGAAAATGCCAGTCGAGGGGTTATACCGGCTGCCCAGGTTTGTCACCACATTACTGAACTTCAGCACTTCGCTGTTGCTAAATTCCTGCTTCAGGGCTGCATAGAAGGCGACTGCACCCTGTATTATGGAGCCTTCTCCTTTCGGGCCTGGGGGGCCAGGAGGACCTGCTTTTCCAGGAGGCCCTGCCGGACCTGGAGAACCCCCTCCAGAGGAGGAGAGGGGGATGACTAGGCCATTGGCTCCCATGTCATGTGCGCTGCTCTGCGACGGGAAAGGATCACACACAAGCCTGCAAGATCCAGGCTGGGTCCCGCCATGGGCCCCTTCAAAGCCCATGAGGGTAAAACCCAGTACTGCAAGAAGTGTGGCTACCATAGCCATGTTAACCTCACAAATGAGGACCCTTAGACCCTCGAAGTACACTCATGTACCTTGGAACAGATGAAACTGATTGGAGAATTCAGATCACATGATGCTATTGAGAAATTGCTGAAAAAAGAGGAATAAAATTCTTCAGCATCAGCAAAAATGACAGGGTGCATTAGTTCACACCGCACTTCCCCATAAATCACATGCAGGTTTGGTTTCATAACGGTCTTCATAGCAATCTTTCCTTTTTTTCACAATATTTAGGCCAGTGAACAGAAGTGGGTAGAGTTGCCTAAACCCATACTGAAGTCACTGAGGTCTTACTTTAGTTCAAACTGATTCAAGCAAAAATAGACGTGCCTTTAAAAAACAACTTGAGCAAGAGTCTGCTGCAGTAGAACATCCAGTATCTATCAGCATATCAGCTGAAGTTTGTTAGGCTGCTTTGAATGGACTCTTTGACCTGGAGCACTGAGGTCAGTTATACCTCAGGCAATACCCCCTCCCCAACACACACAGAGTACCAGGCCCTGCACAAGGCTGCCGCAGAAATGTCACAGGAAATGCCAGTAAATGAAAATACTCCAAATGTCACATCATGAATGTCATGATTACCTCCACGGAACATGGGCGCACACACACACTCGTACACAATCGCTCAGACTATGAAATGCCGGACCAAAAGCTTTAGAATGAATTTGGTTAGGTTTCCTATGTCTCTCACAGCAGAATGGAGTATAATGAGCAATACATTTCACTTCACAGCTCCTTGAAAAATGAACACACCTGCAACGGTTGCAACTAATAACAATGAAGCTTCAGAATTCTGCATGCGACAGCCTGCCCTAATTATCAGGGGTCCATGGCTTCATCAAGAAATGACCTCTGACTCACTGTGATGGCTCACTTTGTGAGAGCAAAGAATAACAGGTAATGGTATCCTTGTCTAGCAGGGTTTAAAGAACAGGTTCTTTGACTTACTTAAAAGGAAATGATTCGCCAAACAATACATCTGTTTTGCCCTTTTAAATAACAAGAATATTAATATTAAGAATATTTTGTACAATAAATGTACAAAATATTCTTGGACGTTTGTTGTCATTTTACAGACCTATTTAAACCCAGTAGACAGTGATTGAATCTATAACCCTCAATTCTGTCAAAGAATGTGTGCATGTTTGAGGAAGGTGAAATACATACAAAATGCAAACAAAACATTAGCATTAGACCAAAGGATGAAATTTAGCATAATACAAGTTAGATGGGCTTAACATGAACAAATATATAAATATTTGGCAGCTGGTGGTTAACGAGTTGCCCCTGTGATTGGAAGGTTGTAGGTTCAAATCCCAGGACTGCCACTGCCACTACTGAGGTACTGTAATGCCCGGTGTGCTGGGAAGACACGACTGCAGGAATCAACTTTAGTTTAAAGGACTTTTAATGAACCAAAACAAAGGTTGAGCTCACGGAGCACCCCCCCCGCCCTCCGGAACCACGATCGAAACCAGCGAGCACCCCCACCCCCCCCAGATAAGTTT